>JABUQX010138913.1:0-24543 GCA_015478945.1 Trachelipus rathkii | reverse complement strand
TCAATATATAATTTTATATTAATAATTTAGCGAACAAACGTCGCACTACAACGATATAGTCATTGGAATTTAAATATAATATCTTCTTTATCGATTGTGTCTTCAAGTTAATACGTACCAGGAGCGCAGTAGAAAGACGATTTAAACGTGATATGGAGGAACAAGATTCACGCAAGAACATAGTAACCATATAAAAAATTATCAAAATGTCAACTTCCTTTTGCAACTTCCGGCTTCGAGTTTGGCTGTTCAGTGTGCCCTCTAAACAACTTAGTTACCTCAAGTAAAAAGAAATAAAACCGAATCTAACACAGGAGTAATTTCAAAAAATGGCAAAAAAAATAATAATTTTATTTATATTAAAGAAAGAGATTCGATCTTGAACTCTTAGAACAGCAAGTTTTTTTTACCGGGACCCTATCAAGAGGTGCTGTTGGTCAAGCTTACGGCTGAGTAAGACAAGCTAAACCTAAAGAAGAATTTAAACTGCTTACTGTCTTTAGGGCTAGCAATAAACGTATTACACAGTTGTACTATATTTTATTTAAAGAACTTATTTTCATGTTGTGTTACACAAAAAAGACACCAAAATATAATTTAAAGCAACAAATCAATACATCATGAATGGGTTGGAAGGACGAGGTGTATAATTTGGTTTACTGCTTTACTGCCTTAGGGTAAATTAAACTATTACACGTTTACTATGAGTATTTTATTCAAATTAACTTATTTTATGCTATGTTATACAAAATTGTACCCAAAATTTGACTTGAAGCAAGTGATCAATAGATGATTGATGAGTGGGAGGGGTGGGTGGGTACTGCTTTACTTCTTTTCTGCTTTACTGCTTTAACGTCAGTAAACGCAATTATTTTTACATTCTAAACATAAAAAAAATGGAAATTTTAATAAAAACAAAATGTTTTAGACAAAAATAAAATTTTCAAAAATAAACATTTTTTTAATAAATAAATTTAAAAAATAATTAAAATTTGAAAATTAACTTAATTTTTTTTAAATAATAAAAAAAATAAACACAAAGTATAAGTTGTAAATAAACTTATAAAAATAAAAATAAAATAGCAAACCAAATATACATGTTTCGATTAGAAAAGAAATAGTATTAGTTGAGTTTATGAAAAAAGAAAATATATTTGGAAAATATAGAATGTCAGCTCAACATTTAGAAAACGAGCTCACATGTCTACATTTCTTGATAGGCCTCAACCTCAATTAATGATGCCAGAAAAATGTCTTTAACTTCAGTTCTGTTTTTTATGTTCCTTTCAGGAACAAAAAAAATGTAACTAGTTATTTCTTTAAGTTTTGCTTTAAATTTTCTAAAATTTATAAAAATTGGGGTTGCTGTCAACTTTTGTTTGCCATATCTGCAAATAAAATTCTCGATGGGATCTTGCATAGAAGGATCACATGATTTCTTCTAACAATGTTGTCTAGGAAATGGGTGTTTCAAGGCTTCGCTTTCGGAACTCTCTGTCGATCAACAAAAATTGCACTTCTGGCATAGGGGCGCACTCACCCTTGAACAGGTATGAATCAAAACATATTTTACGGTGGGCTCCACACCAATTGCTTCCTGATAAAGTGTAGTTTAGGTTATGGCTTAGCGATTCCTTATCTCATCCTACTCTAACTAACTCTCTCATCTTTTTAGCCGTCGAACTGTTTTAATTAACACTCTCCTTTCTATTGATATTACATTATTGAATTTACATATGCTCTTTTGAGTTTCTACAGTCAGGTGGGTGTGTGTCATTACTCCTTTCTGAGGAGGATTTTGTCACGTATTAATCAGCATCCATCTCTCTCTCTCTCCTCTTCTCTCTTCGCTCTCTCTCTCTCTCTCTCCTCTCTCTCTCTCTCTCTCTCTCTCTCTCTCTCTCTTCTCTCTCTCTGTCCAAACTCTCTGACAAAGACTTAACGTGCTCATGCTCAATTCTTGCATGCTCCCACTGTAAAGTCTTGGAAACACACTCCAGTTTATCTAATCTTTTTCAACTACCTGTTGATTTGCACAATTTCATAGCTGCGCATCGGAGCAAGTCAGGCTGAATTTGACCGGGGTTTTCAATGTTTTAAGAACTTCAGATGGAATTTGGTAAGCCTCTGGCCTTAACTCACTGAAGGCATATAATATATATATATATTAATATATAAGATTATATATATATAATATATATATTATATATAATATATTATATATATTATATATATTATACTATATATATATATAATAAATATAATTATATATATATATACATATATAAAAAGGTATATTGGGCAAAAAAAAATTCGTTTCATTTATTAACGCAATATTTATTAAATCAGCAAATTGAAATTATGAAAAAACATAAACGATAAATGTGTGCTGTTAATTTGTAATATATAAAATGTTTGGGAAAGATAAACTCTTAAAGAATTCTTCCTTCTCAAATATAACTTTGGGAATAATCCCTAAATTTTTTTTACCTTAACATCTTAATAGCAATTTTCATAACTCAGGGGGAAAAAAAAGTTATTAAAGTTCTTAATTTTTTATTTATCGTAACTTTGATGCTTACAAATTTTCTTTGTTTTTTTTTTAAATTGGATATTAACATTTTCCTCCTATTTATTTACTGCCATTTACTATCTAAATATGCAATTAGAATGTATCAGCTCTATGCTTTCATTTAAAGCCATTTTATTACTTTAAAAAAAAAATAAAAAAAAATGGAACAATTGTTTTTAAATTGATTTAAGCAAAAAACAACACTGCTGGTTTAAATGTTTAAAACAAACAACCCATGATATATATATATAATATATATATTATATAATAATTATATATATATATATTAATATATATTATATATATAATATATATATATTATATATATATATATATATATATATATATAATGTATAGTCAGAGCAATTTTTTCGCCGAGTTTTTTAAGTAGTATAGTAGTAAGGCCTTAAATATTAATATCAATAAGACGCAAGAAGATATTGGGTAAAAGTATTTACATTGGTCTTCATAAATGTTTGTGAACGTGAGAAGGCTTTCTGTCATTATTTATTTGGATTCCTCTTCGGACGTTGTTATTTGAATCAAAATGAAATTTAATGAAATTTTTGTAAATTTAGTAGTTGTAATATTGTTAAAATGAGAAGTAGTTTAGATTTAAGTAAAATTTTTGAGTTTTTCCTTTGAAAAAAGGTGTGATGGAAAGAATGTTGTTAAGTGTGGGACAATTGTATATTCTCTTTTTGCATGTTAAAATAGGAAATTTTTTATGCATAGTGATTTATGAGTTGCGTTTGGGGGTCGAGTACCTGAGGTTATGTTGATGTTTATTTACCCCCATTTCTCACATACGCACTCATCAAATCCTTAAATAACTTACCTCAACATAGACACCTCGTCTAACACCTCGTCTTCTAAAAGAATCTTTCAAAACCACCCACCATAGGACAAAATAACATGCTCACAATGGCGATAACAAAAGATCCAGTATCAATGGCACCTAGCATTACATATGCGAAACAATTGCTTCAAAAGAAAACTCTATCAACATAAACATGATCTTTCTATGACTCTCAAATCCGCTCTATCCAAGACATAGAATCCAATTCTTCACACCATAACACTCAACATCAAGAATATGCGCCCCCATCCTACAGTACTCGACCCGCAAAAAACGAAAACTCATTAGAATCGACTATATGGCATAAAAAAATCTTGCCTTAATTTTAACATGACAAAAAGAAAGATATACATTAAACCCCACTTAACAACATTCTTTCCACCACACCTTTATGAACAATATTAAAGCATAATTTAGTTTCAAAAAAGCTTCGTCTCATTTTAACAATGTATATATGAATTTACGAAATTTCATTAATTTTATTAGTTTACAAAAAAACAACGCCGAAGAGGATCAGATAATAATAATGATTCGAAAGCTCACGTTCACAAACATAATATGAAGACCATGTAAATACTTTAAATATATTCGTTGGCAGTTTTATTGATATTAAAATTTAAGGCCTTATAATATATATATATATTAGATATTATACTATAATATATATATATATATATATATAATAATATATATATATATATAATATATTATAAATATATATATATATAATAAATATATATATAGATATATAATATTAGGAACCGACGGGCGGGATTTTGCCGGGCCGGCCGGGGCCGCCGGGCGGGTACTAAAAATTAGAAATGTAAATCAAAAACACTGAAAGTCTTAAAACTTAGATAAAAGATTAAATATAATTTCAAAGAATTAATAATTATTAATTATAAAAAAAATAAATTAATTAATCAATTAAATAAAATTTTCAAAGAAATTTTAGAAAATAATTGATTTTCTAGAAGAAAAGTATATATATATATATTAATAATATATATATATTTATTATTATATATATAATATATATATATATAATATATATATAATATATATATATGTATATTAATATATATATATAAATATATAATGATACATACATTATATATATATAATATTATATAATATAATATAGATATATATATAGTAATATATTAATATATATTATATATATAATATAATATTTATATGATATATATATATAATATATAATATATATATATATATATAATATATATATATAGTTATTACAAGGTGGGCACGTTAATGAGAAAGTTACGTCTGTTATTCTTAATCGGGTTAACAAAAAAAATAAAGGCGTTAATCATTAAAGCGTTTGATCGGTAAAGAATGTAGCGAAAGTTAACGTTAATCGTTAACGTTAATGTCTTCAAAATGTTTGTTGGGTATTTTTATTTTTTCATTACAGTTATCACCACCCACTCACGGCAGAGCCCCATCAAGGAGGGGTCTTGCACGCCAAAATTTCATCCGCTAGCGCAAATTTCGCAGCATGAACATAGACGCAGGCTTTAAAGTAAGGATATTAAATTCAGCAGGAAACACAGAAGATGGAAGAGTTCCACAGAACAGTGGTGGTAGGAAAGAAGGAAGCACCGCAGCGAACTAGCCTGGAGTTACCAATATCTACACAAACTCGTGCGCAGACTCACCCCTTGTGCTACGAGGCGTCGTAAAGGGTGGTAGGTGGGACGCGAGTAGGTAGTTCCCTGAACACTGACGCTCGTACCTATAGAAAGAGATTAAAGCACTAACATCGTCACAAGATAGAGGTCAAGTGAAACCTGGAAGTACCGTAATAGTTTATAACTTTTGGCTTTTGACGTCGACCTTGTCCAAAAGCCGGGTGAAACCAGAAGCCCCAGATATGACAACAGTACTCTATACAAGGGCGGATGAGACCCTTATATAGCTGGAGTATCTGAAGAGAAGAGGAAAGAAAAGTCTCGCAGTCTAAACAGAACTCCCAGTTTTTTGAGGCCGCCCTAGCAAACTGTTTGATGTGAGGTTTTCCAGACATTTTTTATATTAAGCCAAGGATGTTTATATTGTCAACAGGGAGACGAGAGAACGTCAAAAGAGATAGAAAGTTAGTTAGAAGATGTTTTAGAGAGGGAGAGAGTTGTTGAAATTGGGTTTTTAAAGAATTGAATTCACAAGGTTGAGACGACCCCCATCCCCCGCAAATTCTATCTAATCACCGAGAATAAGAACGAAAGATTAAGAGATGGGCAGATTGAAATGACGTTGTTGAAGAATGAAAGGTCGAGTCGTCGGCAATCGTGAGTGGATAGAGTGATGTTCAGGTGAGATCATCATTAACGAAAGTAGGAATAAAGTAGGAGAATAGACAGAACCCTGAGGAACACCACTTTGACAGAAAAAGAAGAGAAAATGCTCCATCAACAGATCGTGTCTGACTTTGAAAGAAAGCTAGACATAAGTAAGTGGCAAAGGGAAGGAGGAAACCCACAAGGAGGGAGCTTAGGAGCAGTGACGCGTGCTAGTACCCGTCAAATGCTTTGGATAATGTCAAGCGCCACTAAGCAAAAGTCTTCCCGTAGTTCTAAGAGCGGAAAACATAACTCGGTTAAATAGGAAGTATATCGCCAGTAGAGCTTAAACACCAAAAGCCTTCTGGCGTACTAGCGATCGGAATGGGTTTCCAGATGGTTTAAGAAGTGAATTGAGAAGGGTATCAAAGATCTCAGATAGAATACAATTAAGAGCTATAGGGCGAAATTAGACCTATCAGAGCGGCTTTCCTTTTTTCGGAAACGTGGACATGATGCATGGGCTTCCAACACGAGGAACAGTGTATATAAAGAGACAGAGAATATAGTTGAACGAGGGGCGGGGCAGCACGTAAGCACATTCCCTCAAAAACTCGGGGAGGAAACATGTTAAACCTTACTAAACGGGATAATAACTGAGTAAAGAAAACACATTTTGACATGAGAGGGAGGCGTTTAGCAAATTGGATAAACACATTTTTGATCTATGAGAAGGAGCGCTTTAGGAAATTTTGTAAAAAAAAGTTTATCTCTTATCGAAATCGAATCTAATACAATTTAAACTCTGAGCATTTTTATACTCGTAAATTAAAAGTAACGGTTAACGGATGTAGGGAAAATTTTAACTCGTTAATAATCCGTTACTTCTTTTCGAATTAATGAAATGGTTCCAAATTAACGACGAAGCAACGAGTTTATTTGACTCTTAACGCTTTTAACGCGTAATGCCACCTTTGTAATAATATATATATATATATATATTATATATATATATATATATATATATAATATAATATATATATTAATATATAAAGATATATATAATATATATATATAATATATATTATATATAATTATATATATATATTATATTATATATATAATTTATATATTGGAAAGGAAAATGATGACGAAAGAAATATTAACAGAGCTTTTAGTCATGCCTCTATCTGGCAGTATGAATTTTCGGTAAATAATTATTTCTTCCCTACTGATTACTAACTTTAGAATCAATGAAACTATTATATTTAAATTAAAAAACAACAACAACAATGAAAAGTTGGTATATAGATCAATTGAGTAAAATTTTATATTTAAACATTATTCACGATAAAATGTAGGAAGTACTTATTTACAGTATCTATAAAATTTTGTTTCGTTCTAATAACAGAACACAATTCACAAGTTAGGTATTGAATTATTCTTTAGTAAAATGAACTCTAGGTTTCACACTTATCTTTTATGAAATAGGACACAAAGTCCTAAGGTAATTATCTTTTGAAGCGCAAACTAAGTGCAATACCTTATCTTTTTATGAGATAGGGAAACAAAAGTCTCGCTTTCAATGTATCTTTTTAAAATAGTAACTCAAGGATACTGGGATAATACGGTCGATTCAAGAATAGATGACGATTGTATTCAATGAAAAATCAGAAGTTGTAAAGCAAGTACAGTTTGTAACCAAAATGAACCTGTTTGAAATACTCTTTGTAGGCAATTGCAAGTCGCAGCCCTTTTCCAGTGCGTTTTCAAACTTGCCTCTGACTCGTTCGTTTAGAAAGCTGAAAAATTGGTGATCGAAGTCGGAGTCGCAGACTTTCCGTAAATTTACCTCCCTTGCCAAAAGTGGTGTTTGATTTGGAGAGTTCTGAGAGATTAATCTGTCAGCGAGACTTAGTTCTTTTGATTCCTTAATAAATTGCTCGAGTAACCTCAAGCAGAACGTGTTTATATACCCTATCACTTCGACTTATGCTAAATTTTTAGTGCTCGCGCAAATTTTAGCATAAGTACGAACATAAATATAAAATTTTTTACAAAGTTATAATGGAGTACTACATTACTTCCCGCGCGAAACACGGAGTGAAAAAGATATGTTATAATAATAACAAGATTATAAAAAATTAACCTTCATTCAAATTTATACATATTTGTGGTTTAACAATGGCACCAAACATATAAACATTTCAATGGGGCAAAAATAAGAACAAGATACATAAAGTTAAAGTAGCTTTCAAATGCAAATATATTCTAATTATGTCCGAAGACGTAAGTAGACATATAAACATTTGAAGGCAAAAAATAGTATCATGAAATTTAAATAATATTCAAATACGAGCCTAACTGGTTTATGTATGAAACAATATATACAAAATTTGAATACATAAAAACAATTGTTAATACAGAAAATAAAAGGTGTTTTCATTCAAACACAAGCATATTTGTTATCGTAGATATAAACAAAACATACCAAACATTAAATGGGATAAAAATTACAAAATGTTACAAATAATTATATATATATTAAAAATATTCACATAGTTTGTTTGGGAGAATGTTACTTGACGCCTCGGGTTTCTTCGTAAAGGAGTTTCTTCTTCTTTGGCACTGTTTGCGGGAACATCGGATGGGGATGTGGAAGGAGAACTCTTCTTACAATTACATTCCGGTGTATGAAGGAGGCATCTCGTGGTACAACATCTGAATTTATTACAGAGCATATATGCAGGTTTCAAGTCGATCAATGGGACCATATCAGTCTTCCCGTTGTGTACCTGTAATAAACCATCGATCGCAACCGTTGAAGCACAAGGGAATGTCCGGTGTAAGGAGCTTCTAACTTCTTCTTGATGCCGATCGACGCGTACGGATATAGGACATGTTTTAAAAGCTTCAGGGATGAAAGAAAACATCGCGTGACGTATGCAAAGGTGGAGATTGTCTGAAATCGAGTTCTTTCATTCTATCGATAAATTTTTTCATAAAGACTTCAAATTCTTGTTTTGAAGAATGATTTGAAGGAAAGAGATCCGCGGGTAATAAAGGTGTTTTTCCTATTACAGCTTGAAAAGGAGAGTAACCTGAATCATTAGGAATACATCGAAGGCTAAAAAGGATGATGGGCAACGAGAGTAACCAATCAGTCTTTCTAGCCATTATTGCTGCTTTCAAAGATCGGTGAAAACCTTTCATTTTTCCATTAGTTGGGCATGGTAAGATGACGTTTCTAAGTCGATGGAAACCAATTAAGGAAGATAGTTCTGAGAAAATCACTTTCAAACTGAGGTCCGCGATCCGTGATGACATATAAAGGCACGCCAAATCTAGATTATAAGAAAGCGTAAGAGACAGATTTGCAGTTGTTTGTGTTTAAGAGAAAGGCTTCCATCCATCTGTGTTTCATCAATACAATGAGAAGATATCGGAAACGTGCTGAAGATTCTTAATAGCGTGTGGTGAAGGTAGTCCAACAATGTCAAGATTACGGTTTCAAACGCTGGGAAGGAATTCTAATGGGATAAAGGTGTTTATGGCGTTGAATCTTGGAACTTTGACATTGATAACAAGATGAGTCAATACGAATATTTTATCCCCATATTGGCCAGAAAGAGCGCGTCCTTCACTACTCGAAGAGAAGCTTGACACCTGATGAGACATGCCGTGAAGATCTTGAAACAACTTGTTCACGGATTTTGCGATAGGAAGAATGACGAGATTGAGGAGTAGTAGTTTGCGCACCAAATTTGAATATGTCATAGAGTGGAAAGCATGAAGTCTTGGCTTGTAAGTTGTGTAATTCTTCATCAGTGGCTTGTGATCCGTGCAATAGCAGGAAGATCAACTGGATTCGATGGAAGTAGATGATATGGAGCGTGATAAAAGCATCAGCTACCACGTTATCTGATCCTTTAATATATAAGGCTGAAGAGGCGTACTCCAAGATGGATAGAAAGATGTCTTTGCTGGCGATCGCTCTTTGCTGGATTTCTGCTATAAAAAGCAGAGACAAGGGGTTTATGATCTGTACACAAGACGACATCTTTACCTTCTAAAAGTGTTTAAAATGAAGAACAGCAAAATATGCTGCTAAGAGTTCTCTGTCGAAAACTGAATATTTTCTTTGTTTGGTAGTCAATTTCTTGCTGTAAAAATGCAATTGGTATTGGTTCCTCAATCATCTGATGCAAGTGCAGCTCCGATGGCGGACTTGGGAAGCTCATTGACCAGTTGAGATGAGTGAACTGCTGGATGAGAGAATTGGAGAACTGCTGCGTCAGCTATGGCAGTTTTAATTTCCTGAAATGCTTTAGAGGCTTCCGGAGACCAAGAAAGAGAACTAGATTTGTTAGGACAAAGTTTGACCAATTCCGAAAGTGGAAAAACTAAATTAGAAAAATTAGGAATCAAACGACGGTAATATCCCACCATACCAAGGAAACGACGAAGACTAGAATAGTCAGTTGGCAAAGGATAGGCGGAAATTTCAGCCTTCTTAGAATCAGGTGTACGTTAAGGGCCGATGGGAAAAGAATATGATAACCCTAAAAGAGTCTAAGGAGTATGTTGATAAATAAACACGTTTGAACAGAATTACGAAGGTTGTTATCATGTAAAATTTGAAAATCTGATGCAAATGTTTTTGTGTTGTTCTTTTCCTGAGAAAATTAATAAGTTCATCCAGATATACAAAAAACAAAAGGATAATCTCGAAATATTGAACCATATAGCGTTGGAAGTAGCTCCCAGCATTACGAAAGACCAAAAGCTATAGAAACAAACTCTAAAAAGACCTAAATGGTCTAAATGGCATTTTCTATATCTTCTGGAATGAATAGGGATCTGATATATGCCCTGAGAAGATCTACTTTACTGTAACATGCGTACCGTGAAGTTTATGAGGCAAACTGTTAATATGGAAGAGGATAACGATCTGGTTTTGTCACAGAATTTAAAGTTCTAAATCACCACATGGACGCATTCACCTGGAGGTCTCTTTTAGAACGAGGTTGAAGAGTGAGACAGGGATTTAGAAAGGCACGAATAATACCAGCTTTTAAGTGAGTAGTATTTAAACTCAGTTTTTGTAACTGCTAATTTATCCGCGTTAGACGACGAACATTTAGCATAACAGGGGGAGCTCACTTGTCTCTATACGGTCGAAAAATTTTAGATTTATAGTCAGAATTTTGTAATGGATTAATAGGTTACGTTAGAGATGGGAAATCCTCCAAAAGGTTGAGTTACTACTGGATGAGAAGAAACGTTATTAAAAAGGAGAGGGCCACAGAACCATTTAGAATTCAAATAGGAGCCTGTAGGTTCGTCAGTGGAATCGCAAAAATTGAGTTTCTGACCATAATCCAAGATTAATTAAATATGAAAATTGAAATCCATGCCAAGAAGGGGGGTTGCTATGTCGTGCAACTAGAAATGTCCATTTAAAATTCACGCGAAGGCATGGTAACGTAAAAAATGCATGTGAGTCACCCATGACACTTAATAAGGAGTATTATTTGCGCGAGTACATGAAAACTGCGGTAGCGAGAAAGAGAAAAAATTACGTGCCAATCCGATATAGACAGGGCTGTTATACTTTGGCGCCAGTGTCGTCTAAAAAGTCGATGGTTTTTCCAAAAATACTAACAGCAGTTTTGAAATGCGAGCCCAAGATAGCTCTTATTTGATCTCGCTCTATTCGTTTTTTGAAGAACAGGTGATGAGGCACGAGAAGATGCAGGTGAAGGTCTAGAGAGGGATATATTTGTAAGCCTTGTTTGTTTGGCCATTGGACACCAAGGCTTGCAATTCCTAGCTTGTTGTACCAAAATATAAGTGTGATCGACAAACTTTAGGTTTCTGATCGTTATAAAACGGTTTAATGCCAAAAGGAATAGAAGATATTGAAGTAGTAGGCTTATGAAAATTGTTAACAGAATTTGTAACTACAGGAGCACAGCTTGCTGCAGTTTGAGACGAAGGATTGACAAATGGTAAAAGATCGTTGGCTAATGCGCCTAATTGTTCCAATGAGAGAGAAGTTTGGGCGGCAATAACAGGACGTAATAGAGAAAGGAAAGGAGCGGTCAGACAAACGAGCGCACTGATATCTTCACCGACATTTTAAGTTTAAGATGCTAAATTAAAATGTCGCGAAGATACGCAGAGGGTCTACCAGTAAAAGGTTGTTTGGACAGTAGCTCCTGAAACATTTCGGTTTTGCTCTGTTCGAATAGGGAAATGATAGATTTCATTAAGGGAAGAAGAATTTGACTCTCGAGGTCAGAAGGAGAATGCGAGAAACAACTTCTGCAGGAAGATTAGAAAGAGTTGTAAGTAAAAACGAGTTGTTCCGAGAGTAATTCTAGCAAGGAAAAAATTGGGCCTGCTCTTAAATGTTGGAAACCAGGAAGAACGCAGCCTCTAAAAATACAAATCCTAATCCTTACCCTGAGCCAACAGCCAGCAGGTCCGATCCTCGTTGTTCCGACATTGAATTCAGTTAACTGTTGAAAGATTTGGATGTTGATGAAGATGCTGGTGGTTTCTTCTATATTCTTCTAATTGAAACAGAACTCTGGGGTATCACCAATTATTAGGGAAGGACTGGGCGAGTGGTGTAGTGTCTCTTCTGTTAGTCCCCTATATAATTATATGATGAGTTTAAAAAGTTTTGTAGTTCACAACTACGTTAGCAATGATAGGCCACTGCAATTATCTCTTTAGTAAAATGAAACTCTAGGTTTCACACTTATCTTTTTATGAAATAGGACACAAAGTCCTGAGGTAATTATCTTTTTAGTAAGCGCAAACAAAGTTTGCAATACCTTATCTTTTTATGAAATAGGAAACAAAAGTCTCCTTTCAATTATCTTTTTAAATATAGTTAACTCAAGTAATTGGGAATTTAAAATAAAATTCATAAAATTAATAACGATTTATTCAATGAAAAGTAAAGTTGTAACACAAGTAAAGTTTAACAAAGTCCCTTCTGTTGAGATTACTTCTTTAGGCGAATTGCAAGTCGCAGCCTTTCCAATGCGTTTTTCAAACTTGCCTCTGACTCTTCTGTTAAAGCGGAATTGGTGATCGAAGTATCGGAGTCGTCAGACTTTTCGTAAATTTTTACACTCCTCGCAAATGTTGGTGTTGTGAAGTTTGCGAGAGTGGCTGGAAGAGACTTCATTGCGAGAACTTTATTTCTGTTTGATTCGTTAATAATTGCTCGAGTACCTCAAAGAACGGTTTATATTACTTATTTCATTCACTTATTGCGCTAAAATTTTGAGTCGCTGCAAATTTTAGCATATAGTAACGAACATAAATAAAATTTTTACAAAATTAATGGAATTACTACATATAAATATATATATATTATTATATATAATATATATATAATATAAATTTGTATTATATTTATATATAAACAGGACCATAGATTTAGGTGTATGTTAACTTTGTATAAACATAGGATTATATATATATATATATATTATAATTATATATATAATATATGAATTGTGGCAATTAATAACAGTGTATTTTTGATATAAGAGATTATCGAAAATATTTTGATTTGCTTGAAGTATGTACTTTAAATAATATTAAAATACATTAAGTATTTTAACAATTGTAGACTTTTGTACTTTTCCGAATCCTTTTGATATATCAAAATTTTCGACTATTTTATGTTATAAAAAACTCCTAGGAAATGAAAAAAATTACTCTCTCAATTTTATTTGAAATCATATTAAATACAAAAAAAAATGATTATTTTTTGTAATGTTTAATATTTTGCATTCTTGTAAACGAATGAGTGTTTTAATGGATATATATAATAATATTTTTGTATTATATTTAAATTTAACCTTCTATTATTTAGTGTAAATTTACAGTTTAACCCGGTAGAAAAACCGGTTTTCCTGATTTTGGCCGAGCCGCGGTCCCTAAACAAATGGCCGGGGCCCCGGTCATGGTTCTAAAAATATATGAGCTTATATATATATATACTACTATAATATTATTAATATATAGATTATATATATAATTAATATATTATTAATATTAATAATATTAATTATAATTATTATAATATTTATATTAATTATATATATATATTAATATATATTAATATATAATTATTAATATATATATATATTATATATTTAATATATATAGATAATATATATTAATATAATTATATAAAATATTATTATAAATAAATATATTATATTATATATAATAATTATATTATTTATATTATATTTAATGATTATATTATAATATTATATATATTCAATATAGTATTAATAATATATATAATATATATATTAATATGATTAATATATATATATAATATATTAATTATATATATATATGATTTATATTAATTATTAATATTTATATATATATATATATTATCCTATATAATTAATATATAATATATATATATATTAATATATATTAATAATATATGGCCATGACCTCTAAGATAAGAGAACTATCATAAACCATATGCGTACTCAAGAACTATTAGACAATAGTACAGGTGAATAAATAGAGATATACATTTTATATTGAGGAATGCGGAGTTGAATAAATTAATTTAATGATTTCACTACTAATAATATAATAATTATAACTTATATCTAAAACTACAATAGCTATATCAATAACAGTGAGAAAAGGTAATACATTATATTTGATTATATATATGCTGTGTGAAATGTATAGTTATACTGAGGTAATATAATGTATTATAATCTCAATAAATAAAAAAACTCAATAATAATAAAAAAAAATAAATATCTATTCACTAAAAAAACTATACTCTAAGTGTACATAATTATAGGTGACGTACTACGAATAGTACCTGACTAATGATGAACACAAGGGGAGGTAATTTTCATAAGTGATCCTTATACCCTGATAGTTATGTCACTCATGGAAGAGCTCTCGTATAAGAGGTCGCGCACTTCTCGTTCACTGCTCAATTTCAGGTGTGATGGCTCAATGGTTTACCCTGGGGTTAGAGTTCCTAGGTTATGGATGTATTAAGATATAAGAGTAATGAGGTTATGTTATATTTAGCTGTCTTCAGGTTAGTAGATGATTATAAAGGTTTAGTTGGCTATTGCCTCTACGGTCTAGAGTTTAAGTGTTCTCAGACTAGTTTAAGTAATCTTAAGGTATAATTTTCTCACTGTGATATCACAGTCCCAAATATGTTCTTAAGTGTCCTTACGCCTATAACATTAATTGATAAAGTTCACATACATTCCTTCTTTTAGATATTTGTAGTTTATTTATGTATTATTCGTGTATATCTCTTGGTGACTAGTCCACCTCTTTATAACACTAGCACACTAAAAAAATATTTCTACCCTCATAAGCTATTACCATAAAATAGTTTCCCTTATTCCGTAGCTATATTGTATGTATTTTGAAGTAATTTAATGGGTTAGTAGCTATCGCTCTTAAGAGTAGTATATATATACTGACCCGAATATATATATATATAATAATATATTTTATATATTATATATATATATAATGATATAATTATATAATTAAATAGATATATATTATAATATATATATATATTATATATTAGTAATATATTAAATATATAGTATATTAATAATATATATATATATATTATACATTATATATATTATATTATAATAATATAATATATTAATATATTATATAATATATATAATTATTATAAATATATAATATATATTATAATATATATATATAAATTAATATATATAATTATATATAATAATTATATTAATATATTTATATATATATATATTATATATATATTAATATAATATATAATATTAATTAATATTAAATATAATTTTAATATAATTTAGTATATATATATATATCACTAATATATTATACTATTATATATTAAAGCTATATTATATATATATTTGATTATATATATATTATATTACTATATTATATTAATAGTAATATATATATATAATATATATATAGATTATATATAATATATATTTATAATATAATATTTAATTATAATTATATATATATATAATTATAATTATATATATATATATATATAATATATATATTAATAATATTTATATATATATATATATATATAAATAATATATTATATTATATATAATATATAATATATATATTATATATATAATAGTTAATATATAATAGGTATAATAATATTAATATATGATAATTATATATTAATTAATAATTAATATTTATATATATAATATTATATATTATTAAATATATTAATATATATATTATTATAGTTAATATTAATATTAATTAATAATATAAATATATATATATATATAAATATATGATTTAATTAATATTATATTAATATTTATATATATTATATATATTATATATATATATGAATAATATTAATATATATAACTATAATTAATTATATATTATAGTAAATATATATATATATATAATATTATAATATATATTTATAATATATAGTGATAATGAGAATACCAGATAAAGAAGAAGATAGAAGAATATAAGTAAGGTAAAGTATAAAGTAATGAGTAAGATATAGTAAATAAGCGATCGAATAGATAGATAATAACATATAAAGTATCATAGAAATGTAAGTAAAGAAGTGAATAAGATAAGTTGAAAGAATGAAATGATTAAGAAGAAGAAGATAGTGAGAATGAAACTGAGAATAAGTAGAAGTAATGTAAGAGAGTGAAGATAAAGTGAAGTCAGTTTTGAGAGTAGTACTTGGTGTACGCGCAACGACTGAATCGAATCCGATATACGAAATGAAGTTTCTTACGAGCGAAGGAGAGAACCCTAACTTGATATAAAAAACACACCAAGGCTTAGTTGAGAAGATCTCATGAGACGAGAATATTGAAAGACAATGGTTAGCATATGTAAAAGAAGATATTTGAAGACTTGCAAATTAAGAATATGAGTATGTTTTATATAAATATACTACTTTAGGATTAAGGAATTGTAGTTAATAACTCGCTATTCTTATTTCGTACTATTCGATTATAGTATTCAATGATTTAACTGTGTCTCATAAAAATAACTCCATGAGTCAACATTACAAAGGTCGAAATCTTTACTAAAAGTATTCAAAGTGGAATTTTCCAAATTAATAAAGAAATTCCCTTCTCTTATATATATATTATATATATACGTACAATGTAAGCAAATCTATGAGTGATTCATTTCTTTTTGTATTTCGCCTCACATCAATTTAAAGGTGGAGGGCTAATGATGCCTCCCTGCCTCCTACTACTTGCCATAACTCTCCTAATATTATAAATGATATTATAATCTAATAATATATAATTATATGAAATAATATATATATATATATATATATATATATATAATTATTAAATAATATATATAATATATATATATATATATATATTAATTAATATATTATATATATTATAATAATATATAATAAATTATATTATGCTATGTAAAATGTTTCTGCTGGTAGTATTATATACAGAATATATTAATTTATATATATATATATATAATATATATATATAAATATTAAATATAATTAAATAATTATATAAATATATAATATAATATATAATATAATTAAATAATAATTAATTAATTATATATAATATATATATATATATATATATATATATATTAATATAAATATATATTAATAATATATATATTAATATATATATATTAATAATAATATATATATATATATATATTATATTATAATATATTATAGGTATATTAATAATATATATACTTATTAATATATATAATATTAATATATTATAATTTATACTAGATTGTATCACAGCCACTATCTACGCTGAAGTAACTATACTCTATATATTAAATAGATGGAGAGCAAATCAGAGCTCTTGAAGCGCAAGCTGTCGAAAAAACAAAGCAAATTATTACGTCTAGAGTAGACGACAATGCTATATATTGAAAGGAGGTAGGATGATCTCTCATACTCTCTCTAGTCACGTGGTCCATCCGTTATCATGAAGACTGATTAGAGTTAATTCCACTAGAACAGAATGGCAGGATTAGAAAAATAGTGTATTATCGACAGACGAGGCAATGATAGATAACTTATTGACCTGTAGTATAGTTACCTACTAGTAATCTAACACAGAACTCATAATGGATGAATACAGCACCCTATAATAGTGACTTTATAATACTGAGTAACAGGTTGACTATAAAGGGTAGAGGTACAGCGATAATGTAAGACTCCCTCGTAGCAAATCCTGCCGCTGAATATAGATATACATATTATATAATTACCTCAATTAGATTATATTTAATATAAAATATATATATATATAAATAATATTAATTAAATACATAAAGGATTCACTCATATATAATGAGAAGAATAAGGCTAATCACTTATAAATAATCTATCAGCGCCTAGTATACTTAGATTTAAGTAATAGTAGTCAAGATATTATTGAACTTGGAGAAAGTTAATCATGATTACTAGATATATTATTAAATAATTTTATTATAGTACTAGTTTATAGGTCACTTTTAGTTATATCATCGACCCTATTTTTCCAATCATAAGTACCGTTAGTAGAATAAGTCACCATGAGACTGCTCGACCCTCACACATGAGAGATGAGAGCAGTATCTCGTATACTTTACTAAGGCTGAGTTAATGGATGCCCTTGTTATAATGTATACTGAGCATATAACCTGGTGAATAAGATATGAGGAATAAATAATAAGTATTTACTCTGACTATAGTATCTATAACTCTTAATGCTGTTAATAATTTGGTTCATAGTCCCTAGTGAAGATAATTAATAATTATACTACTAATATAGCTATTTATATGATGGTGATTATATATATATTAATAATAATTATTATATATAAATTAATGTTTTGAGAATATTGGTAATATCATCAATATCGATGAAATCGATAGATATATTAAAATCTTTTGTATAGTTTAATAAAAAAATTAGTCTAGGCTCATAAATGTTGCCATAGGCGGATCAGATTATTAAGGTTATTAGTATGAAATCAGTATAAAATAAAGATATACATATCAATCTCGATAGACTCTAAAGAAGGAGTTTCTCAAATATATCACTCTGCTCACATTGTAAATACCTCTTGATTTTGTGATATTTATTGTTGTTATTTAATATGATTTTCGTTTTACATATCTGGCTCATTGAATAAATAATGTAGCTGTGGGTGTTTGTTGTAGATGTATGGTTGTGTGTGACTAGTGTTAGCTTCTAGTCGCTAGTGATAGCGTGTATGGTGTATGTTCTAATTCATACTCGAGAATGATATCGTGCGATACTCACGCATAAGTTCTTCTATTAGGGTTATGATATACTGATAAAATAGATGTTATAATATCTCTAGTGCTATAAGGTGTAAGGGATATTAGTGAGTTTAAGGGTTACTAAAGTCCATATAATCAAGAGCTTATGAAAGATTAATTTTAATATGAGTAGGTATGTTATGAATATATCCTCACCTATATTATAGGTATAGTGTTAATAGCATTGAGAATATATATAAGTGAGTGATATAGTATAGAGTTACGGTATGAATTGTATATTATAGTGATTGTGAATAGATCCATTCAACTAGCTATTCGGAAAATGTCACTATCACCTATGGACTTCACTAGGAGATTATAAGTTTAGGATATTGACAATGAGCCAACGCATTTATTATAATTTGATATTCTCACGACTACAGCTATACATGAGGAGATTATATCAAAATCATCATGTAGTATACAAGATCATTTAAAACATTTAACTTGATATAAGTCAATTGCTAAAGATAATATATAATATTGTTATTTAATACTCTAATGTAATAAAATTAAAATACGTTTTAAATAAGATTATACATTATAAATACTCATATATATAGTGAGCACTACATGATAGTTTTATTGATTTTCTATCCTAATATACTAATAATTTATTACTATATTAATTTGTATAATTTGAAGTAATAGGTTATATCTACTACTCTCTACAATTAGTGGCCATTAGTTTAAATACCTTTAAATTATATAGTAAGATATTCTCAGATTCTATGTATATAAAGTTTAATTTATGTTGTAAATCCCTGTGACTCACAGTAGACAAAGCTCACCCTTAATCCTTACGATCACTATAACTTAGGGTAGTAAATCTAAATATTTAAATTATTGTAATCTAAATAACTTGATATGATAATATTATGAAGAAATGTAGTAATTAAATATATAAGGGCCAAATAATATAATAGTGTTCAGAATTGTAAATAAGTTAGATTATCTACATATTTATATGTCGTATAAATAAAATCTAATGATAATAATATAACTGTGCGCTGGTCAATAACTTCTAATAAACTTTTTATATAACGAATAGCGTGAAGAATCCCAATATTTAAATTAGCTAAAACCGGGTAAAAAAAAAGAGCGGCCAGTTGCATCGATTATCACCGGGAGCAAAGAAAATGAGGGAGAGAAAACAGGAAAAATTTGTTACTATGCCCGTCAGAAGAAAAGAAACCCTCGATTCCAAGGAGCCGTGAGGGATAGGTTAATGAAGTATACTCCAAAACATTCGGAAAAGGACTTCAGCCGCTTTCTCCCGCTTACCTCATAATCTCCATTAAGGAGAGGAAGGAAATTCAATTCGGAGAGGAAGAAAGTCAAAGGACTGCACATACCACCTTACGATCCAAGATCTCTACTTCCACAATTTCTCACCCTTCTTGGAACTTACGACCGCACGCGTAGGTGCAACCCAAAAATTAGATGTTTGGAAATATATTACATGGTTACATTCTACAATAAAACTATGTTAAACTGACATTGGTGTGGGTGATCCAAAAGAGAGCGCTCTGAGGAATATTAGCTTCCGTCCTCCCCTCAATATAGTTCGCGACCAATAGGTTCCCCTTGGGTGGTGAACTTCTCTAGAAATTGATTACTGCAATAGAGGACCCCTATGCATAGAATCTGGGAAATCAGGTCAGAGGAATTTTCAAGATGGGAAGAAAAAGAGAAGAACTTTCCTTCTAGCATATTTAGCAATCGGGTACGAGAACATCAGGTAAGGAAAAAGGTTTGATCTGTGTAGCAGGAAAAACAATGTGTCCTTTCGTTCTCATAATTATTATTTTTCAATAAAACTACTCATGCTCAATTCCAAGAAAGGGTTTAAGGGAACTTTTTGGGCGTTAATATAATATAATAGATATATCTTTTTTTTTTTATTTATTGTATATATATATTAAGAAATATTATAATATTAAAATTAATAGTTTATTTGTTTTTTTTTAAGATATTGCTACTATATGAATTTTTTTCAAATGGTTGAAATTTAATAAAAAAATCTATCGATACTTCTAAGTTCTAAATTGATGGATGTGAAAATTTTAAAGATATAGGGAAAAAAAGAAAAGCCTTCGGAGCGGGAGATAAGTGATATGTATAGTACGTTAAATTGGTGAAGGGTTTAAAAATTTTCAATAATTGTCTAAATATATATGTATATTTTTTGTTTTTTTTTTTTAAAACAGGTTTTCCCGATCATCAGACACAACTAATGATAAATAAATAAGATAGGATAATATATAAAAATATATAATATTTATCATAAATAATATATATGATAAGTATAATTAGTTAAATAAGTACAATGACACAATGACAGAGATCTTAATAAAATTATCGAGAATAAAGTAGTAGATTATTTATTAAATTAGAAATACTTATTATATATAAGTCTATGACTTATATCGAATATAACTCCCACTATTGAACAGTATAATAAAGTTAGTAGGAGATGTAAAATTTTGAACATAGTAGAATACGTTAGTTAAATCATCATTACAAAGTTATTGAGATAAATCCTATTTTTCTTCCCAATAAAAGTAAAAGTAGAGATACCTATATACTCAGTAGAGTCATATATGAAATATATAAATATATAATAACTAAATATAAACATAATATAAACCTCTAGAATAATATATATTTAGAATATAATGATCACTAATATAAGATTAAATCCATATTAAAGTATATAATATAAGTTCTTTCGAGATATATAGATAAAATGGAATCATTGCTTATGTACTTATATATTATAATATACTACTACCATATATATATATATCAAATAGTTAGTATTCGAATCAGAAAATAATAACTACATATATACTCTTATTGACCAAATAATAAATTACTCTCAGAAATAAATGATGAGATATGAATAATCATAAAGATACCACCATATATATTCTAAAATGGAATATTAGACACGTGCTACCTTTAAGGAAACGAATGAACGAACTATATATATAGGTAACGCTGTTAAGCGCTGAACTGCTTGAGGGAATTTATGTATTAACATACCCAAAGCTCAAAGGATTATCTACATACGAAGCTGCACGTATTCTTTACGGTATAATGCCCATATTATTCTAAGTTGGTATAATTACATCGCCCTTCGATGAAGAAGTTCCATACCCCTCAGAGCAATGTTACAAATACACACTAAAAGAAGCAGAGAAAAACGAGTATATCATCGCCCCTCTCCAGTCGAGGATATTAGAGTTAAATATTATCTATTATTATGTTGGTTAAAAAAAAGTATAAATAATTAGTCAAATTAATATGCATAAATACAACCTCTGTGCTTTTGTTTAATTGAAGTTAATAATGCTAGTATAATAATAATAATAGACCTTGTCTCACGTCCAAACTACAGTTTGGTTACAGATAATAAAACATATATGAATGGATAGATAATTAACAATTATAATTTTTAATAATAATAATGAACATAATAGATAATAATAATTAATAATAAATATCCTAATAAATAGCGACAAGAAAAGAATAAAATAAATTAATAATTACAGATATCTTATTTACCAGACATTAGTACAATGAATTTTGTAATAAAGATCGCTGCAATAAAATAGTTGACATTGGATTAATATAATAATAATTTAGATAATATTAAGTTTTTGCGAATTTATTTTAAGAGTATAAGGATTGCCAAGAGCTCCTTTATCATTGCAATGACATCAAATGGAGTATGCATTCTCCTCGTGACTATAGCACTGAGTTGTGTGCATTTGTGGGAGAGAGAGTAATGTACGTATGTTTTGTTGCACTGGCATACCTCTGGCTCCACGTAACTCTCGAATTAATATATATTATGCGGTGACTGTGAAGCCGATTGGGAGTATTAATTGCCTGTTATAAATAATTAATATATGAGCTATTACAATAAACTGCTAGTGAGATAGTTGCAAATAAATGATATTAGTAATATTTGAGGAAAGAAAACAGCAATTTCTTGAATTAAAAATAACCAGAAGGCAAACTTATTTCATATTAAATGACATATATATTTGCCTTCATGTCATTAGTTCTATAATCTGGAAAATAAGAGGGAAAATAATAATGTTTTAAATACAATAAATACTATGAAAAATTTAAATGTTGTATAAATACCTTAATAGAAACAAATTGACTCATTTCAACCTGATGAGAGAAAAAAAATTAAATATTTTTTTCTATGCAGATTACTTTATCATCATTTTAATAGTTTTCCCTTCCCTCCCAGAAGGAGAATGCTAATCTTGAAAAGCATGAAAAGTTTTAAATTTAAGTCACAGCAATGTTTAATTTTTTATTATACTGGATCCAGCTCCAGATTTTTCACTAATATTGACACTGCACCAGGGCTGCGGACCCATAAATTTTTTTTAGGTGGCTCTGACTCTAGTTCCATCATTTTAAAATTACAGTTCCAGCTCCATCATTTTAAAATTGTTTGGATCTGTCTCCAGCTCTTAGTTAAAATTTCATCTCTATTTACCAATGATATCATTAATTCTCTAAGGTATATAATTTTTATGGTGTAATAAAAAAGAATAAATGTTAGTGACACCTTTATTTTCACACAATTAAAAACTTACAAAATATTTTATACATAATTAAAATAAATAAAATAAAAAACATTATGATTTATTTCCTTCCTAACTTTTAAAATAATTCCCCTCTGAACTATATTAACATACGATTGTTTTTTTTGTTGTTCTTTTTTTCTTTTTCTTTTTTACCAGCTTGATTTTGTTTTATTGTGGCATGCAGAGTTTTTGATTTATTTCTTTCAACTTGCAATTTGCTTTTGGTCTTTTCATGTATCAAGATAAGCTAAATTTACTTTATAGCTAAGGTTTTAAGTTTTAATGCAAAGATATTATATGTAATGTAATGAATGATAGTTTTAAAGTTCTTGGTCATTGACCCTTCAGGTTTTCTTAAAATAATTATTTATTTAGGTTATACGAGGTTGAAAGGTGAACTACAAACTTGTGGTTCATTATTTTGAGTTGTTCAAATTGTGCACTGGCCACAGGAGGTTGTGAGGTTAGGAATATTGCATGTGGGTGCGTTCTGACTCGTATTAACCTTTTTCTATAATCCATATTCTCATTGGTGTCTGTGGATCTTTTATTGGAGGCAAGTGTTTTACAGTTTGTTTATAGTGTTTAGCTTAGAATCTTTCTATTTTTTTTTTTAACATATTTAATGCAGGGTTGATGATTTTTTGATTTTTTTTAAAAAATCAAAAAATCAATGATTTTTTTGATTTGATTTGTTTGATTTTTTCAGGCACAAATTGCCTTTTTAATTTTTATTTTGATAAAATTAGTAAATAATCCTAATTATTACCTAATTAACA
>JABUQX010138912.1:0-39504 GCA_015478945.1 Trachelipus rathkii | reverse complement strand
TATATATATATATATATATATATATATATATATATATATATATATTCAATCTCATAAGGAATTGTTTTTCAGAGTCTGTAATTTTTATTTTTTATATGAAACAAAAACTATGGCGTCCAGGCAATGCAAAAATTCACCAAATGTTTTTTGCTATGTATGCGGATACTATGTTGGTCCCAAGCAATTCTCTACTAAAATTGTTAAAGGAACCAAATATTGGATTGCCTATCGATTGTACTTTGGAATGTCTATGGGTGACCAAGACAAACATTGGGCACCGCATATTATATGTGGAAGTTGCAAATCTACGCTGGAAGGATGGCTAAGAGGAACAAGAAGATCAATGCCTTTCGCTATTCCTAGAGTATGGAGAGAGCCGAAGGATCACAATAGTGACTGCTATTACTGTATGGTAGATGTCACAAAGTATAGAAAGGCTAAAGGAAGGAAATCTCTTCCATATCCAAGCATACCCTCATCAATAGCCCCCATCCCTCATGATGAACACTTACCTATACCTCAGCCGCCTTTATATGTAAGCAAAAATCTTGAATTGAATTTCTTTCATTAATGAAAAAAATATAAAAAAAGTATTAAAATGAAATTAGACTTACATTCAAATAAGGTTTCTTCTTATTTTTCAGGAAGAGGATATGTCCGTTGACTCTAATGACTCTAATGATTCCTCAGGATACGATTTTTCTGATGAAATGGATGAAGAAAACTTTTCTCCTCATTTCCCCAACCAAGAAGAACTTGACGATCTAATCCGGGATTTAGGACTTACTAAATCAGGAGCAGAGCTCCTTACTTCAAGAATGAAGGAATGGCATTTACTTGATAAGGATTGCAAAAATACTGCTTATAGAAGTCGACATTTAGAGTTTGCTACATACTATGCTATGGATAATGGCTTATGTTATTGCAATCAAGTGAAAGGTTTATTTACAGCTATAGGTGTGGAACATAACCCTACTCAATGGCGCTTGTTTATTGATACCTCAAGCTGTATTGCTTCACAATGGAAATGAATATCCATCAATACCTGTTGCACACTCTGTCCAAATGAAAGAGGATTATGAAAATGTTAAGCATTTACTTGAAAAGATTAACTACAATGAATTTCAGTGGGATGTATGTGGTGATTTCAAAATGATAGGATTTTTGTTAGGTTTGCAGGGTGGGTTTACTAAATATTCTTGTTTTCTTTGCTTATGGGATAGTAGGGCAACTGCAGATCATTACAACAAAGTACATTGGCAAATGCGCACGGATCTACAGCCAGGTGCATTCAACGTAGTAAAAAACCCTCTTGTGCAGCCTAAAAAGGTTTTACTACCTCCTCTTCACATAAAATTAGGCTTAGCAAAGCAATTTGTGAAAGCTTTAGATTTTGGAGTGGAGACTTTTCAACAAATCCGTGTTATGTTTCCTAAACTGTCAGATGCTAAAGTCAAAGGGGGCATATTTACAGGACCCCAAGTTGCTACCTTACTAAAGTCATCAACGTTGGAAGAAAAGATGAGTAGTTTTGAAAGGGATGCTTGGTCTGCATTCCGTAATGTTGTCCATGGATTTTTAGGAAACAATAAAGATCCCAATTATGTACAGCTCATAGAGAAGCTTATTGAATGTTATAAAATTATGGGTTGCCGCATGTCTTTAAAGCTACACATGTTACATTCGCATCTTGACTTCTTTCGGGAGAATTTAAGGGATGTTAGTGAGGAACATGGTGAAAGATTCCACCAGGATATTCAAACGATGGAAAATCGGTATCAGGGACGATGGAATTGTGCCATGATGGGAGACTATATTTGGTCTTTGGTTAGAAAAGATAAAAATATTCATAAAAGAAAAGGTAGATCCTCAAAACATTTCTAAATAAAGTAAGCAAATGCATTTTCTTTCATTGAAATAATTTTTATTAATATATATATATATATATATATATATATATAATATAATATATATTATATTATAATAATATATATATATATATATATATATATAATAGTATATATATAATATAATATATATATATATATATTAGGCCAATTATTGAAAAAAAATATAAATCAAATGCTTTTATAAATTATAATATTATATTATAACTTTGCGGGGAAATTTATTAGTCAATGCGGTAGGGGAAATTCTGAAACAAGAAATTCATAATTTTGGAATATCTCTAAAACTATCGATGTTTCGGGAAAATGAGTACCATTTCTGGATTCAGCGCAAAAATCTGCAAAAGAAACAATATAAAATAAAGCACAATTTTTTTCTTACATTGTGTTATTCTTTCTTTCTTAAAATTATTGTATAAGGTTGTCGCTGTCACTGTTTTTACCACCACTCACTCAAGATTTCATCTGGCAATTTGACAATGCGCAACACATACACGCGATGATACTAGACAGACAGATAGTTCCATGACAACTACCCACCGGAAGATTAAAGACCTTTTCAGCGTACGACTGGGTATTCAGCACATCTCCGTATCTCAGAGTGAGGACTGAAGGTCTTAGAAGTGGGAAGAGATTCACGGACGGTGAGAGACTCAATTTTTTCCTATTCTTACTATTGACAGTTTTCATTTTCATAATCAGGGGTCTGGGAAAAGTCGATTGTATTCTTTCTTTATTGTTACCGTCAATATATTCTGTTTCAATCAGAATTGCAGTTTCAGTTAATTTCAGTCTTTGCGAATCGGTTCGACATTCCTAGTCCTCGCAACATAAGAGAAATTTATTTGGCGCCCGAACAGGGACTTCATGTTCAAGAGACTCACTACCGAAGAGAGCATTGTTCGCAGCTTAATCAATGCTGCCTATTCAGAATTTTTTGATGGAAAAAATCTAGTCACTAATATCCAACCCTTAAATCCCAACTTAAATCCACTAATAGCTAATCAAAAAAGCTGCGCTGTCGACTATCTATGCAAGGATGCTACTGGCCACCATTATATTATTGAAATGCAAAATTATAAGGACCCCTCATATTATAAACGAGCACAGCTTTATGCTACCTCGGCTTACTGCAATCAACTAGGTAGCGGTGAACAATATGTAAAACTGAAGAAAGTTTATTTCATAGCTTTTTCAAGCTGCGAGATGTTCCCTGAAGAGGTGAAGCCTGTGTCCTCACATATATTGCTTGAAAGAGAAACTTATAAACAATTTTTGGAAGATTTTGATTACATATTTGTAGAAATGCCTAAATTCGTTCAAAAGGATATTAGTGAACTTGAAACCATGTTAGAAAAATGGGTGTATTTTTTTACATATGCACATACGCTAAATGATGCCCAAATTGAAGAGCTATCAAAAGGCGAGCCAGTTTTCAAAACTGCTTTCGAAAAACTTGATAGGTACACGATGACTAGCGATGAATACGCCTACTATCTTTCAAGAACAAGTGACGAAGAAGCACGTGAGGAAGCCGCACGGGTGAGAGAAGAAGAAGCTTCATCTACCAAAGTAATCAAAATGATTAAAAGAATGCACGAAAGAAATTCAACAATGGATTTTATGATGTATACTAGTGAATTATCTGAAGAAGACATAAAAGGCATCCTCGAAAAATAATTAAATTTAGGGATAAATTATTTTTAATTTGGCCAAACCAACAACCTCAAGCTCAAATTCCTTATCCTATCTCGGATAAGTTGTCGCAGTATTTGACACCACAGACGTCAAATGTGCATCCTTTGACAAAAACCACCATGACTCCAGAATTTCCAATGGATTCCTTAACTCAAGGAATATTAAGATCCAGTATTCGGTGGGCCATGGAGCAATTCAATTGGAGAGAAATGACAGAACACCAAAGAAGCTTATTGTTTCAGCAATGGCGTCAGAAATTGTCTGAGGAAGAAGAAACTACAAAGATCGTGTCGTCATTTCTTTATCCTCGTTCTTAGGTGTTGGCTGTTCATATTGTTGTTGGTTGTGTTGTAAATAGGTTTTCTGTGAATTAGTTATAGTTTTTCGATGTTAGTTTCTCTCAAAGTTTATTTTCTTTTTTTTATCTTCCTGTATCACCTACCAAGCCTGCTAAGCTCTCCAACATCCTCATTGATTCCTCTGTTGTAAAAATGTAGGTGGGGGTTTAGGCTTGGTGTGGGGGGATATAATGGGGAGTACCATCTTTATATATGATGGTGTCCCATTATTATTAGTTTTTCTGTTTCTTAAGAATATAAATATTAAGGTAATATTTATCAAAGCATCAAAGGTATTACGTTGATTTAAGTTTTGGTTTATTTCTTTTATTTCATTTCATGCATATGTTTAATCCAATTATGTTCTTTCCCCGTACTTCTGGGTGATAATGTTTTATCACCAGAAGTACTCAAAGTCTATTCTTTAGGATTGAGATGAAAGCATTGATTGATGTCTTAATATATTCTGGTGTTCCGAGTTGTATTATTTTCTGAAAAAACATTTAATTATAACTAGTGCAATAGTGAAACTATATAGTTTCCGAACATTATTGTGTTGTTAAAATACACCCAGTGACATTGTAAAATACGGGTGACAGTGATTATAAATAATATTATAAATCAGTGAATCAGTGAAGTGCTCAACAGACAATCAATCTTTTTGTGTTGTGCACCCACCGCAGATACAGGAACTAAGAATTACACTTATAAGGAACAAGTAAGGATCTCGTTTAGTTGTGTTTCCCACACATATTAGTAATTCGTAATATCATCACTCAAAGCATCTTTTATTTATAGATCCGTCCAGAACTCCTACTTGAACTCCGCTAAAGGGAATAAGAAGCCCAAGCCATACAAGCTCGTCAAATTGGGTAAGAGTCTTAATACAACCACCTTTTGTTTCATGTAAAGAGATTATAAGACATTTAAAACGGTCTTCTCTTTCAGGCTTCTAATTACGGGCTGTTCCAGTTTCTTTTTCCGGGGTACGACTTCTACTTCTAGTAGTTGGTTTTTGTTTTGGGTTACTCCTAGTTGCAGACTTCTTCATTTTGTTTCCGTGTTACGACATCATCCTGTGTTTATGATTCAGTTTCTGCGATTTTACTTTGGCTGCATTTTATGGTAATTTGGAGTACATCACCGACAGTGTTTCGTCTCATCTCATCTTTTCTAGAATACTTTTGATTTCGGTTGCTGTACTTTTTCTATCTCATCTCAGAAGATCAACTTTATTGAAATCACCGTCTTCATTATTTCGCTGATAAACTTTTGTGTTGATTAAACGTCGAGGGATTTATTTCGATCTCCTATATATATATCAGTGGATTGATCTGAATCCACTATAGTCTCATCAATTCACCGTCTCTATGATTTCATAGAGCTTCTCTTATTCTTTTTGTACACATTTTATATTGTGTAATAATCTTTTTTTTGAAAGTAAAGTCTCAGTTTTACACTTCTTTTATTATCCCCGTGTTCTTTTGATTATTCTTTCTTTCTTAAAATTATTGTATAAGGTTGTCGCTGTCACTGTTTTTACCACCACTCACTCAAGATTTCATCTGGCAATTTGACAATGCGCAACACATACACGCGATGATACTAGACAGACAGATAGTTCCATGACAACTACCCACCGGAAGATTAAAGACCTTTTCAGCGTACGACTGGGTATTCAGCACATCTCCGTATCTCAGAGTGAGGACTGAAGGTCTTAGAAGTGGGAAGAGATTCACGGACGGTGAGAGACTCAATTTTTTCCTATTCTTACTATTGACAGTTTTCATTTTCATAATCAGGGGTCTGGGAAAAGTCGATTGTATTCTTTCTTTATTGTTACCGTCAATTTATTCTGTTTCAATCAGAATTGCAGTTTCAGTTAATTTCAGTCTTTGCGAATCGGTTCGACATTCCTAGTCCCCGCAACTCATGCGAGGGCTTTGGTTAGTTTCACATACACACACACACACACACACATATATATATATATATATATATATAATATATATATATATAATATATATATATATATATATATATATATATATATATATATATCACCCATCTTCCTTATAATCCAGTTCACTTAATTTCTCGCTCCTAATTCTCCCAATTTCATTCTTTTTTTATTTCCTCTCCATGTATGCCCCAACAAGTTGAAACGATAATTCCCATCCCTAACCCCCTCACTGAATTTACACCCACCACATATTAGAAAGTATCTTGTTTTTAATTTGCTCATATTAGGTAGGCCTTTACATCGTTTATGTTGCTTATTTTTTATTTACAGATAAACAAACCCATCTTTTAGCTGTCACTCTTATCTTGACGTTTTTTTGTTCACTTTTTATTTTTTTTAAATTTTCAAAATTTGTAATTCTTTTTTTTAAACGAATTATAAAATACTTGTAGACTACCAGGTTTATCAACACCATAATTAAGCCGTTAGAAAGTATCTTATTTTTTTTTAATTACTACATATTAGGAGCTTTATATTATTTAGGCTGCTTGTTTTTATTTAGATATAAATTAAAACCTCATCATTGTTAACTGTCACTCATATTGACTTTTAATGTGCCTCTATAATTATTATATTTTAGTTTTCAAATTTTTTACTATTCCATTTTTAAACGAATTTAAAAAACACTCCTAGGCTGCCATGTTTCAATCACCATAATTAAGCTGTTAGAAAGTATTTTTTTTTTTAGTTTCCTAATATTAGGTAAGCTTTATATCGTTTAAAGCTGCATATTTGTATTTAGATTTAAACAAATCCATTATTGTACTTGTCACTCTTATCTTGAGTTTATGTGATCCTTTAATTGATTTCAAAATTATTTAAAAAATTCTATTTTAAACGAATTAAAATATACTCCTAGGCTACCATGTTTATCGACACCATAATTAAGCCTGTTAGAAAGTATCTTGTTTTTTTTTAATTTGCTATTAGGTAGGCTATATGGTAAGCTTCTATTTTTTTTTTAGATAAAAAACAAAACCCATTAATATTACTGTCATCATATGTTGATATTTACGTGCCCTCTATAATTATTTTTTTAAAATTTTCAAAATTCTATTTTTAAATGAATAAAAAAAAAATACTTGTAGCCTACCATGTTTATCAGCACCATAAATAAGGCTGTTAAAAAAGTATCCTGTTTGTTTTTTAATTTGCTAATATTATTTAGGTTTTATTCTTAATCTGCATTTTTTTATTTAGATACAAACCAACCCATTATTTTAACCTGTCACTCTTATCTTGACGTTTCTGTACCCTCTAATTATTTTTTTTTTTTTAAGTTTTCAAAATTTTTTATAAATTCCATTTATAAGCTAATTAAAAAATACTCCTAGGCTACCATGTTTATCGACACCATAATTATGCCTGTTAGAAAGTATCTTCGTTTTTTTGATTTCCTAATATTAGGCAGCATATTTTTATTTACATATAAACCCATTATTGTAGCTGTCACTCTTATTTTGACGTTTATGTGCCCTCGTAATTATTTATTTTTTTAAAATTTTTCAAATTTATTTATAAATTCTCATTTTTAAAGCCGAATTAACAAATAATAGTAGGCTACCATGTTTAAGCTTCTTAGAAAGTACCTTGTTTTTTTAGTTCGCTAAAATTAGATAGGCTTTATATCGTTTAGGCTGCCTATTTTTATTTAGATGTATACAAACCCATTATTGTAGCTAGCGGTCACTCTTATTTTGACGTTTATGTGCATTCTATAATTTTTTTTTTTAATTTTGAAAACTATTTACAAATTCTATTTTTAAACGAATTAAAAAATACTCATAGGCTACGATGTTTATCAAGACCATAATTAGGCTTGTTAGAAAGTATCTCCTTTTTTAATTTGATAACATTAGGCATGGTTTATATCGTTTAGGCTGCTTTTTATTTAGATATAAACAAATCCATTACTCCTATCTTGACGTTTATGTGCCCTCTATAATTATTTTAATTTTCTAAAATTATTTATAAATTCTATTTTTAAATGAATTTTGAAAAATACTCGTACCCTACGATGTTTATCAACACCAAAAATTATGCTGTTAGAAGTATTTTGTTTTTTAATTTACTAATATTATTTAGGCTTTATAAAAAGGCTTTAGCTGCATATTTGTATTTAGATATAAACAAACCCATTATTGTATCTGTCACTTATATCTTGACGTTTATTTGCCCTCTACAGTTATTTTTTTTTTAAATTTTCAAAATTATTCATAAATTTTATTTTTAAACGAATTAAAAAATACTTGTAGGCTACCCTGTTTATCAACCCCATAATTAAGATTATTAAAAAGTATCTGTTTTTTTTTAGTTTGCTAATATAGGCTGCTCATTTTTATTTAGATATAAACAAACCCATTATTGTAGCTGTCACGGTTATCTTGACGTTATGTGACCTCTATAATTATTTTATTTTTAGATTTTCAAAACTATTTATAGATTCCATTTTCAAAACGAATCAAAAAATGCTCGTAAGCTACCATGTTTATCAAGACCATAATTAAGCTTGTTAGAAAGTATATTCTTTTTTTAATTTGCTATTAAGCAGTCTTTATATCATTTAGGTTGCTTTTTATTTAGATATAAACAAATACATTATTATACATTATTGCACCTGTCACTCTTATCTCGACGTTTATGTGCCCTTTATAATTATTTTAAATTTTCGAAATTTATAAATTCTTTTTTTAAACGAATTAAAAAATATTCGTAGGCTACCATGTTTAACACCATAATTAAGTTTGTTAGAAAGTATCGTTTTTTTAACTTGCTAATATTATGTAGGTTTTACTCGTTTACTCTGCTTTTTTTATTGAGATATAAACAAACCCATTATTGTAGCCGTCACGTTAATGTGCCCTCTATAATTATTTTATTTAAATTTTCAACATTATTTATAATCTATTTTTAAACGAATTAAAAAAGATACTCTCAGGCTACCATGTTTATCAACAACATGATGAAGCCTGATAGAAAGTATCTTCGTATTTTTAATTTGCTAATTTTGGGTAGGCTTTTTATCGTTTAGGCTGCATATTTTTATTTAAATTTAAACAAACCCATTATTGTAGCTGTCACTCTTATCTTGACGTTTATATGCAAATGTAATTATTTTTTTTTTTTTTAAGTTTTCAAAATTTATAAATTCTTATTTTTAAACGAATTAGCAAATACTCGTAGGGTAACCATGTTTATATACTGTATATATAAAGTATTTTACACGGCCAAGTAGGGGGCTCGAGCCGACGGGGAACAGAGGGGGGGGACGTTTTCCATAAACCCCGTAGGGGAAGGGCGGAAGGAACCCCCGCGACACCCAAATTACCAAAGAGAGCGGGGGTTCCGAGGACCCTCCCCGAAGGGGGGGAAATAGTCCTACCCTGTCGTTCCCCGGAAGGCCGAGAGACCCCGACTCCTGCCATCAGTGCGGTATACCCTTGGGGTTCCCATAGTTTAAAAAAAAAAAATTAATATAAAACAGTAAAACATTTAATTAATTTGCACGATCTAAAAAGTACCCTGACAAAGCATGCGTCTCTAGGAAGTAATTATAATAAAAAATTAATTTTTTTTTTTTTTAAATACACTGCTTTTCATGTTCTACATATATATAGTAAACTTTTCTTCTAAATAAACTTTCCTAAAAGTCTGTAGTTTTTTCTTTCCTTTATGGTAACCTTCACCTATATATATATATATATAGTATATTATATTATTATATATTATATATATATATATTAATATAGTATATATATTTATATATATATATATATATATATATATATATTATATAGCATTTCGATGCCAAGTTTACAATTTGTGAGTTGGTGTGCTTGCAAAATTTTACGCAGATTATCAAATTTTAAATATGCATTTGGTTTGTACATTGATTTGAGAATGTATGATTTTTCACATCTTGAAATATGGTGTGGAAATTGTGCAAGTGTTGTTGGTAAAAGAACTTTCCTAAGACCTGGAACATCCAAAACGGCAGTTCCATCTACAGCTCGTGTCCATACAACAGAAAAAGCGGGACGACCTTTCACAGAACAATGGAGAGCAGAGCCTGTAGAGTTACCAAAGTCGATATGATTTTCAGGTTCTTCGATTATTTTGAAAATGTTGATTGAATAGTAGTTGATCTACTCGCTGAAACATGTTGCCTACTTGTATGGTTTTATGTTGTAAAACGTAGATTTCTAACCACTACTCGATTTATCTCCCTAATTTCTAAAATGTAACCATGCGCTACCGCAACACCTAGCTCGGCTTGATTAGCAATCTGTATGACTTGCTGATCTTGTGGTAGAGCTTCAGCTCCTACCATTAGATTATCAACAACAAAACGGGCGCGGGCAGTTTGGGCATGATTGGACAACCTGCCGGCTAAGCCTTTGATTTTGTTGTATATTATTATTATTATTATTATTATTATTATTATTATTATTATTATTATTATTATTATTATTATTATTTTAATTTTTAAAGTTGGATTTTTTCATTTTTTTTTTTTTCATTAAGAGGATGTAAATAAAGGGGTACCATAGGTACTTTTTGAATTTTTTTGCAAAATTAAAAATTTAAGAATTTTATGACTGTGCTGTCGTCATGACTTTTGAGGTAATAAATTATATTATTTTCTGGAATTAATAAAAAATAACAAATTTGCGTGAATAACCAGAAAGTGTTTTAAAATTATTTACACTTTTCCCAAAAATAAAAATATAATTTCTTTAATATATATATATATTGTTATATATATATATATAATATATATATATGATATATATATATATATATATATATATATATATATATATATATATATATATATATATATATATATATATATATATATATATATATATATATATATATATATATATATATATATATATATAACTAAATTAATCCACAATTTCATAATACTTTAGAAAGCAATTTTTTGAGCAGTTTACATAGGAAAACTTTACATGCACTGCAAAAAGACGTTGGTCGTGATACTATTTTTGCCACAGAGCATGTTTTACACCTCCCTCTGTTTTCTCCAAACATTGGCCAATGAACTCCTCTGTTTGTGAGCCTTATATCAGGGGAAACTGAATAATTAGATTTTCTTTTGTTGGAACCTCTCACACTTTTAGTAGCAAAATTTAGAAGTCCCATGCAAACAATTCGCCTAAAATCTAAAAGTGGGATGTGCTGGTTCATTTGACAATAAACTGCATAAGCATTTACTAAAGTCATGTCCACCAGACCAAAGAAGAGCCGATGCCACCATTTCTTGCTCTTTCTATCTATACCATAAATTGTTCTAAGCATATCATGTTTATCAATGCCCCCCATAAATTTATTGTAATCCACCACTACTTGAGGACATTCTACAATTACTCTTGATCCATCTTTCTGTGTTCTTGAAACAGTTGTTTTGTCAATCCCATGAAAATTGGAAACAAAATGAACAGGTTTAGAATCTTTCCACTTAAATACTGTAGTTCCCTGATCTGTGGACCTATAGTCAAATTGTCCCCGTTGGAGCTTAGAGTCTTGTGTAATTCTGGAAAGTCTTTCCTCGAGCTCCTAATAGTCCCACAAGCATAAGTTTTTTCAAGTTTTAACCTTTCAAGTAATTGGAACGAGGAAAAATAATTATCAAAAAATAACATGTATCCTTTCCCTGGATAGGAGTTTGCAAGATGCAGCACAACACTGCCACCCAATCCATAAATTTTCTTTTCATCATTTTCCAAATCTTTCTGTTTCCCACAATAAATTTCGAAATTTGAAATATCCCCACTTGAATCACCCAAACACCAAATTTTATAGCCTCGCTTGATAGGTTTCATCGGATTGTACTGTTTTATGGCCGATCTGCCTTTGAAAAGGATCATAGATTCATCAATAGAAATTTCTCTCTTTGGAAAATAAAAACTTTTAAAGTTTTCTCTTAACTTTGAAACTAAAGGAGCAATTTTGTATAGTTTTTCTTCTTTATGATTAGCAATAACAGAATTGTCATTTACATGAAGTTTTGATAGAATGTCTTGAAATCTGCTGAGTTAATACGACTCGAATTATAATCATTCTTATAATCTAATGCCTGAGACCAGTTATTTTTGTACGATGGATATTGAATATAACCCATATATAAATTTATACCGAAAAATACTAGCATCTCATTCTTAGTCACTCCTGAATTATAAGTTTTATGATTGGCATAAAGATTACTTTGAAAGCATAACAGCTCAATCAACGAGTCATTAACAAATTGAAGGAAAAAATTATTTAACACTTTTTTTATTTTTTTGGTAATTCATTGTATTGAGTAAATATTATATTCATGAAAATTTTTAGATAAAAAATAATTTTATATTATATAACATATTTTATATATTATAACTAAATATTATATTCATGAAAATTTTTAAATTATTAAATCCAATATAATTTTATTATATTATTACATTTATATTTTCTACTATATTTATATTTTATTTTTAATCATGTCATTAACTAATATAAACTAAATTAAATATAATGAAGAATTATAAATCAGTTATTAATAAATCCTATGTTCTTATTGTTCACATGTTAGCTGAATAAGCAAGCCAGCTTAAAGTATTCTTAGATTATGAAAGAATGGAACAATGATATATCATCAATTTAACTAATGGTTGAACTAATGGCAGTAAAATTCTATTGCGTCGCAAATAGTCATTGCGGCTCAATGTGAACAATTTGTAACCTACCCCAAAAACGGTACATATTTGTACCTATCTCTCATAATCAAAAAAAAATCCTTATAAGCTGGCTTGCACGGTGTATGCCTTAATTAGCTAAGCGAGTCATGAAAACTGTCCCAACTCCTGGTATCTCCAGGGTTAACTTTTCTCCAACCACCTCAGTGGTAAATCTTTTGAATGTCATTGTCCATTTTGTACTTAGATTGGAAAAAAATTACCAAAATTAAAGTTTCAGAAAAAGACAAGATAACATAAGATGTCTTCTAAAAGACAAGATGGCCAAAAAAAATTGTGTTAAATAATTATATATATATATATATATATATATATATATATATATATATATATATATAATATATATATATATACTATACTAATATATATATAATATATATATATATATATATATATATAATATATATATTAACACATTTAAAAAATAAAAATTAAAATTAAAAATTTAATCAGGTCTTTTTCATCAATAGCCAGCTTAATAAATAATCGATAGAGCACAAAGATAAAAAAAAATGAAAATAGATTAAAAAAATATTATTGTCTTAACCTGGTAATTGAAAAATAAGAAAGTTTAAAATTTATTAACATTACCAAATAAATAAGTTCCATTGTTATGGCAAGGAAAAAAAAAGAATCTTCAAAAAAATCCATTTTCTTTGGGAAAGTGAAAGGAATTCAGAGTACCATACCACGCCCCTTCTTCCAAGACTTGAAAAAAGGGAAGGGGTAAGGTTGAACTATGAAAATCCTTTTTCTAATCAGAAAATCATACCATACCACGCCCCATCTTCCTAAACCTAGAAAATATAAAGAAGGGGAGTATCTGATCGAAAAAATAAAAATTCCCTTTGTCATGCAGTGGAGAAATAATAATAATAATAATAATAATAATAATAATAATAATAATAATAATAATAATAATAATAATAATAATAATAATAATAATAATAATAATAATAATAATAATAATAATATAAAAATAATTATAATAATAATTATAATAAAAAGATAATTAAAAATTAATAATAATAAAAAAACAATTAACCATAAAAGGGAATACAATAATAAAAAGGAAAGAATACCTTAAACAATGATTTATATATATATATATATATATATATATATATATATATATATATATATATATATATATATATATATATATATATATATATATATATATATATATATATATATATATATATATATATATATATATCGTGGAGGCGTACATTAAAACTCGTATACTCGAAATTAATATAAAATTTAATGAATCTCAGTGAAACATTATTCGATTTAATTATTGTATTTAATAACTAGACCACACTCATTTGCTTACGAACAACTTTCCTCTGAAGATGTCTCAAGTACAGAGACGAAACGCGTCAGGAAATCACTGTAAATATGCTTTTTACTTCTGTTGTAAATAATTTGCAAAAAATTATTTTGTAAGTAAACCTAATAGTCCAAAAATAATCTTTAAAAGCTTAGAAATGAAATGCAAAGGTTATATATATATATATATATATATATATATATATGGCCAGCAAAACGGAATTATTGGTGGAATGCTGGTCCAAAGTTTGCCCTGGAAATGTAAAAAAAAAAAAATATATTCGTGTCCACAATAGCTACAGCAGTGAATAATATTTGAGCTCCCTGGTGATAAGAAAATGTGTACACACATTACACGTGGCTACAGCTAATAAATATAGCAATATGATTAGAAGGCCTATTTAGATACTTTTATATGCTCGATAAAATAAATAGACTTTCTATTAAATTTTGCTTTTTATACGGCACACTAGGGGGCCCGCCGACTGGGAACATAGGGGGACGTTTTCCATACCCCGTAGGGGAGGGCGAGGGCGACACCCAAATACCAAAGAGCGGGGGGTTCCGGAGACCCTCCCCGGAGGGGGGGGAATTAGTCCTCTACCCCGTAGTTCCCCGGAAGGCCGAGAGACCCTGACTCCCGCCATCGGTGCGGTATACCCTTGGGGTATTCTTTAGTAAAAAAAAAAAGCCAAAATTTAATAGAAAGTCTATTTATTTTAACGAGTAACCAATAAAGGTCTCTCAAATAGGCTCTCTAATCATATTACTATAATTATTAACAATAATTTTTTATTATTATTATTATTTTTACATTTTCTATGTGAAATTTTTACCAGGATTCCAAAAATGTATTCCTTGTTGCTGTAGCTATTGTAGTTTTGAGATATAATTTATTTTTTCTTTTTTTTTTACATTTCAGGCAAATTAGAAGAAGCATTCCACCATAACAATGTATTCCGTTTTACCGTAGCATTACTAGTTTTTAAGATACATGACGGATAATCGAAAAGCTGACCTATATATATATATATTATATATAGTATAAGATATATATATATATATATATATATATATATATATATATATATATATATATATATATATATATATATATATATATATATATTAAAGAAGGCCTTAAGAATTAAAAATGCAGAAAATTTTTTAAGAAATTATTTTCATACAAGAATCTTCAAAAATTAGAAAATAGCTATAAAATTTATCATCAGTAAAAATTTTAGGTTTAAAACCTACGGTACACTCAAGTTACGCATCAAGATTTATTTTGTGGTGATAAATGGCATCTAACTTACACGTGATAGTTTTAATATTTACATTTTGATTCAGATGTCGAAAATTTCGGTTCTATGAAAATTGGCTGTACGAGTTTTGGAATTATTTGATATAAAGGTGTGTACCTAGAAATTTATTTGATTGATTTAGTAAAACTATCCTAGAACGTATTTATAACATAATTAGGCTATTTAATTATTTTATTTCTTTACAAATCATATTTTTCCAAGTGGTACGAATTGGTACCGTCAGTAAACGAGTTGCCAATTCATAAATTTTTGAAGGTAGACTATTATTTTTTTATTATTATTTCTTTCTACTGTTTGTGAGAAGTTAAATGTTTTACCAAATGTAAACCACTAGATATGCATATTTAATGCTAATTTATTGTTTTTATTGGGTTTTATAAAAAAAAGTATTATAAATTTTGCTATAATACGAAAAAGAATCAAATTTATAAGTGCTATTTATATATATATATATATATATATATATATATATAAATAAATATAAAATATATATATATATATATATATATATATATATATATATATATATATATATATATATATATATATATATATATATATATATATATATATATATATATATATATATATATATATATATATATATTATCCGATAGACAAAGTCCAGAGGACTACTAAATTCCACCGCACTTGTGGGAAATGTCACAGGCAAAGTCAATTTAAAACCTGATATGGCCCTATTCAAAGTTTTTAAAAGTGTCAATGTAAAGTACAATATATATATATAGCAGCGCAGGGAGGGAGCAAGAGCAGCAATATGGAGGGTGGTAAAGCAAGGGGCTATATATGGTATATAGCAGCAGCATACTATATATATATATATATATCAATATATATATATATATATATATATATATATATATATATATACATATATTAATAGATATATATATATATATATATATATATATATATATATATATATAAGTTCTAGTATAGTTAATTTACTAAATCTATCAAATAAACTTCTATACTACACACCTTTATATTGAAGGAGGATAGAAGTGATTGCAACAACTATAGAGGAATATCCTTGCTTACACATGCAAGTAAGGTATATGAGAAGAAAAACGGCTGAGAGAGATAGTGGAGAATAAACTAAATGAAGGACAACATGGAATTTAGACCAGAAAGAGGATCAACTGATCTGATTTTCTGCTTGAATATGAAAAATTGAGAAAACTGGGAGTGGGGCATGCTATCAGCGTATTTTATCGATTTAGAGAAAGCTTTTGACACGGTGCCTAGGGAAAAGCTATGGAAACGATATGTGACCCATACTACGGAATAGACCGAATGTTAATTAGGGTAATAGGAAGGAATGCACATAGGTAATGAAAGTGCTGTGAGAACGTCAAATGGGGTTGGTGAATGGTTTGAGGTGGAGACGGGAGTTAGACAAGGCGGTATCTCACCGTTACTTTTGTCATGTATATGGATAAATGTATATGAATGGCGCTGGAAGAGGAAGAGGAGATGGCTATGGTATATGCTGATGATATAGCTATGGTGACGAGAGATAAGGAGACATTACAAAGGGTGATGACAATATGGTCAGAAGTGTTACGAGATGAGTGGATGAAGATGAACAAAGAGAAGACAGAGGTGATGAAGATTTCGAGGGAGAGGGATAGATGTGAGATCCAGGTGGACGGGATCATGTTTCGAGACACGGAAGCTTGCTACCTGGGAGTGACACACCTCTGAGGGGAAGATGACACAGGAGATCGAGGGAAAGATTGAGAAATTTTCAAGAAGACTGAGGCAACTGTACCCGATATTGAATAACAGGCATGTGACAAGAAAGGTGAAGGTGCTCATTTATACCACGATGCTGAGAGCGACGCTGATGTACGGAGCGAATAAGTGGACTCTGACCACCAAAACCAGAAGTAGGGTGGAGGCGGCGGAGATGAAGGTGTTAAGACTGATGATAGTCGGAGCAAGTAGATGGGAGAGGAGGAGAAATGTGGAGATTAGGCGCGAGCTAAAGGTGGAGTCTGTTCTGGATCTGGTGGGAAAACAATAGTTGAGATGGTACTAACATGTTAGAAGAATGAAAGATGAGAGATACGCGGCAAAATGTTACGCTATACGTCCGGCGGGAAGTAGACCAAGGAAGAGATGGTTAGATGGAGTTGTGGCAGCTGCAATGAAGAGAGGACGAAACCTTGAACAGGTGGAGGAAGAGGAGATGTACCGAGACAGGACGGCATGGAGGGGCTTCGTAAGTGAGAGGGCACAGCCCTAACCTACACGCTTGGTGAGAAAGATGATATATATATATATATATATATATATATATATATATATATATATATATATATATATATATATATATATATATATATATATAAATATAATTGAGTTTACATATTTATTTATATTTTTCTTTAAAATTGATGTGAAAATGATTTTTTTAAGTTATTTTACAAGAAGTACCAAAAGAAATTAGTTTTAAATGTGACATTGAAAGTCTGACGGTACTGTTGTATAAATTAATTAATACAATAAAAAAATATTCGGAGAAAAAGATAATAAACCATCTTCTACACTCAAAATAAATATAATACAATAGAAAAAAACTATAAAATAAATGAAAAACCTACTCTCGTACTGAAAGGGTTAAAGAAATTATTTTCACACGTCTTCAAAAATTAGTAATAAACGGGAGCTTTCGATCCAACTGGATCCTTTTTCAAACGTGATGGTATGAAGACTAAATAAATTTCTGAAATAAAAGTTAATAAAATGTAAGAAAAATAGTTTGAAAATAGAGAAATAAGAATGTAGTTTTAAATTTTTTTTGAAAAAAGGTGTGGAGGTCAATAATTTGTAGTTTGTTAAAGTTAGATAGGTTTTTTATGACAATGATTCGATTAATTTCCGTTGAAGTGGGGCAAGGGCTTGTGTGATAGATATCATGTTGTCAATGTTAGTTCTGTGATTGAGTGAAGATCTGTGTAGGGTGAGTGCTGAGTTCTGTGCATCATGGATAAGGTCTTCTTTCTGTTGGTATTTTCGTCTGTTGAAATCGCTGGCTTCACCGATTAATGGGAGGTGCAGTTAAAACATGGAATTTTATAGACACATTGGGAGATTTTGTTAGAGGTTTGTGTAGGAGGTTTAAAGATGTGTTTAAGGGAGAAGGTATTAGAGGTAATGAGTCTAAGGTTTTCAGGTAAGGACTTAATGATCGTAGGATTATGCATATGAGGTATAGGTAAGTAGAAAAGAGAGTTGTGGGGTAGGTTGTTAGGAGAATTGTAAAATTTCTTTTTGGCTTTTTTGAAAGAACGAGATATGATGTGTTTGGGGTAGGATAGTTTACTAAAGGTGGAGAAAAGATAATTGTTCAGTTTGCAGAAAAGGAGGGGAGCAAATGCGAAAAGCTCTTAAGAAAAGTGATGAAAGAATTCCCATGAAGATGAAAATGAGGAATTCTTTCATCACTTTTCTTAAGAGCTTTTCGCATTTGCTCCACTCTTTTTCTACAAACTGAACTTAACTGAACTCCTTTTCTACAAGCTGAACGGGAAGATAAGAGTGACAGCCACAATAATGGGTTTATATCTAAAAAATAACCAGCCTAAACGATATAAAGTCTACCTGATATTAACAAATTAAAAAAAAATACTTTCTAGCAGACTTAATTATGGTGTTGATAAACATGGTAGCCAACGAGTATTTTTTAATTCGTCTAAAAATAAAATTTATAAATTTTGAAAATTTAAATAAAATTATAAAGGGCGCATAAACGTCAAAGATAAGAGTGACAGCTACAATAATGAGTTTGCTTATTATCTAAATAAAAATAAGCAGCCTAGTCGATATAAACCCTACCTAATAGAGAATTAAAAAACAGATACTTTCTATCGGCTTAATAATGGGGTTGATTAACATGGTAGCCCTCGAGTATTTAATTCTTTTAAAAATAAAATATAAATTTTGAAAATTTAAAAAAAAATAATAGATGACACATAAACGTCAACTTAAGTTACAGCTATAATAATGGGTTTGTTTATAGCTAAATAAAAATAAGCCTAAACGATATTACCAAATTAAAAAATATACTTGCTAACAGGCTGAATTATGGTGTTGATAAACATTGTATTTTATAATTCGTTTTACAATAGAATTTATAAATTTTGAAAATTTAAAAAAAATTATAGAGTTCAAAATTCAAGATAAAAGTGACAGCTACAATAATGGGTTTGTTTGTTTAAATAAAAATAAGCAACCTAAACGATATAAAGCCTACCTAATATGAGCAAATTAAAAAAAACAAGATACTTTCTAACAGACTTAGTTGTTTTGTTGATAAACATGGTTAGCTTACGAGTATTTAGCTCGTTTAAAAATAGAATTTATAAATAATTTTGAAAATTTAAAAAAAAATTATACGTGGGCACAGAAACGTAAAGTGTGACGGCTACAATAATGACTTTCTTTATATTTAAATAAAAATAGGCAGCCTAAGTGATCTAAACTAATATTAGCAAATTAAAAAAACTAAGATACTTTCTAACAGGCGTAATTATGGTGTTGATAAACATTGAAGCCTGCAAGTATTTTTGAATTCGTTTAAAAATTGAAAAAAAAAATTATTTATTCGTTTAAAGATGGAATTTATAAATAATTTTGAAAATTTAAAAAAAATTTTAGAGGTCAGGTAAATTTCAACATAAGAGTGCCAGCTACAATAATGGGTTAGTTTATATCTATATAAAAATAGGCAACCTAAACGATATAAAGCCTACCTAATAGCAAATTAAAAAAACAAAATACTTTCTAACAGGCTTAATTATGGTGTCTATAAACATGGTAGCCTAGAAGTATTTTTTAATTCGTTTAAAAATGGATTTTATAAATGATTTTGAAAATTTAAAAAAAATAACTATAGAGGGTACATAAACATCAAGATAAGAGTGACAGCTACAATAATGGGTGTTTTTATATTTAAAAAATAAACAGTATAAAAGATATAAAGCTTTCCTAATATTAGCAAATAAGAAAACGAGATAATTTCTAACAAGCCTAATAATGGTGTTGATAAACATGGTAGCCTACGAGTATTTTTTAATTCGTTTAAAAGCAGAATTTATAAATAATTTTAAAAATTTAAAAAATAATTATTGAGGGCAAATAAACGTGAAGTTAGGAGTGACACCTACAATAATGGGTTTGCTTATATCTAAACTAAAATAAGCAGCCATAATCATATAAACCCTACCTAATAATTGCAAATTTAAAAAAAATAAGAATTTCTAACGTCTTAATTATGGTGTTGATAAACATGGTAGCCTGCGAGTATTTTTTAATCCGGGAGAAAGTCTATTTATTGACCTTTTTAACGGTACTCGTTACCGAAAAAAATAGTACAGGGTATCTCTATGGACCATAAATAGATATTCTAGTTTAGGGATTTGTTAATTTAGGTTATATATATATATATATATATATATATATATATATATATATAATATATATATATATATATATATATATATATATATATATATATATATATATATAATTTATAAGGTTATTACACGGCAAAGTAGGGGGCTCGAGCCGACGGGGAACAGCGGGGGGGGACGTTTTCCATACCTCGTAGGGGAGGGGCGGATAAACCCCCGCGACACCCAAAGTACCAAAGAGCGGGGGTTCCGAAGACCCTCCAAGGAAGGGGAAAATTGTCCTACCCTGTCGTTCCCCTGAAGGCCGTGAGACCCCGATAACTGCCATCTCTGATATTTACCCTTGGGGTATTCTCTAGATAAAAAAAAAATTACCTTTACTTATGCTGTCTGACAATGCCTTCGAAAAACTTTTCTACTTTGTCTAATACTTTATTTTCTCCTCCGAGTTTGTTTTGAATTTAAAATCTCACTGACACAAACCTCACGAAAAAAATTATCACGCTGACGACGGGAAAAATCGCTAAGAAATAGATTAACAATTGGAAAAATGGTAAGTAACGAATTTTAATATTAAAAAAAAAAAAAAAAAACTGGGCAGATTCGTAAAAGCAATTACATTTCGAACATTTGAACATGAATTTGTCTTTTCTTTTAATTGAACAATTTTTCGTACACTTACTTTTTATGACACTTCTTTTTATTTAGTATTAAACCTTTTAATTGTAAATAGGCTAATAATTCAATATTTTTATTTAACAAAATTACATTTTCGATACTTAAAGGAACGACGCGTCTCACTCAAACAAATTCCAGGCAAACACTAAAATAATTTTCACTTAAAATTCACCAAACGGTTGAAATTTCCTTACGCAAAATAAACTAACGACTACAAATTTTCGAATTACTTCAAAACACTATTTTCCTATAATTTTTACATTCTTTTTTTATATTTACTTTGATTTATAATAAATTAAAATTAAAAATTTACTTAAGATAAAAAGGTCAATAGGTCGACTTTTTCTTTTATTCCGTTTAAAATTAGAATATAATTTGGGAAAATTTAAAAAAAATAATTATAGATGGCACATAAACATCAAGATAAGTGACAGATACAATAATGTGTTTGTTTTTATCTAAATAAAAATATGCAGCCTAAACAATATAAATCCTTCGTAATATTAGCAAATTAAAACAAGATACTTCCTAGCAGGCTTAATTATGGTGTTGATAACCATGGTAGGCTGCGAGTATTTTTTTAAATTCGTTTAAAAATAATTTATAAATAATTTTGAAAATTTAAAATAATTTAGATGGCACATAAGCGTGAAGATATGAGCGACAGCTACAATAATTGGTTTGTTTATATCGAAATAAAAATATGCAGCCTAAACGATATAGAGCCTATCTAATATTAGGAAATTAAAAAAAAAACAAGATACTTTCTAACAAGCTTAAATTTGGTGTCGATAAACATGGTAGCCTACGAGTATTTTTTAAAATTCGTTTAAAAATAGAATTTATAAATAATTTTGAAAATTTTGAATAATTATAGTGGGCACATAAGCGTCAAGATAAGAGTGACAGGTACAATAATGGAATTTTTTTTTTATATCTAAATAAAAATATGCAGCCTAAACGATATAAAGTCTATCAAATATTAGGAAATTAAAAAAACGAAAATACTTTCTAACAGGCTTAATTATGGAGTTGATAAACATGGTAGCCTGCGAGTATTTTTTAATTCGTTTAAAAATAGTATATAAGTAATTTTGAAAATTTAAATTAAATTATCATAGAGGGCACATTAGCGTCAAGATAAGAGTGACGGTTATAATAATGAGTTTGTTTATATCAATAAAAAAAGCAGCCTAAACGAATAATGCCTAAATAATATTAGTAAATTAAAAAAAGATACTTTCTAACGAGCTTAATTATGGTGTTGAAAAACATGGTAGCTTACGAGTTTTTTTTATTCGTTTAAAAATAGAATTTATGAATAATTTTGAAAATTTAAAAAAATAAATTATAGAGAACACAGAATTATCAACATTAGAGTGACAGCTACAATAATGGGTTTGTTTATATCTAAATAAAAATTAACAACCTGAACGATATAAAGCATACCTAATATTAGCAAATTAAAAAAACTAAGATACTTTCTAACAAGCTTAATTATGGTGTCGATAATCATGGTAACCTACGAGTATTTAAAATTCGTTTAAAAATTGAATTTATAAATAATTTTGAATAATTATAGAGGGCACATAAACGTAATGATAAGAGTGACAGGTACAATAATGGATTTGTTTATATCTAAATAAAAAATGCAGCTTAAACGATATAAAGCCTACCTAATATTAGGAAACTAAAAAAAAAATACTTAACAAGCTTAATTATGGTGATGATTAACATGGTAGCCTACTAGTTTTTTAATTCGTTTAAAAATGGAATAGCTATAAAAAATTTGAAAACTTAAAATATATAATTATAGAGGGCACATAAACGTCAAATGAGTGATAGTTACAATAATGAGTTATTTATATCTGAATAAAAACAAGCAGCCTAAATAATAAAAAGTTACCTAATATTAGTAAATTAAAAAAAAATAAGATACTTTCAAAGGCTTGATTATGGTGTTGGTAAACATGGTAGTCTACGAGTATTTTATAATTCGTTTAAAAAAATAATTTACAAATTTTGAAAATTTTAAAAAAATTAAGTGGGCACATAAACGTCAAGATAAGAGTGACAGCTACAATAATGGGTTTGTTTATCTGTAAATAAAAATAAGCAACATAAGCGATGTAAAGCCTACCTAATATGAGCAAATTAAAAAACAAGATACTTTCTAATAGGCTTAGTTAACTTGTTGATAAACATGGCTACCCTACGAGTATTTGCTAATTCGTTTAAAAATAAGAATTTATAAATTTTGAAAACTTAAAAAAAAAAAATAATTACATTTGCATATAAACGTCAAGATAAGAGTGACAGCTACAATAATGGGTTTGTTTAAATTTAAATAAAAATATGCAGCCTAAACGATAAAAAGCCTACCCAAAATTAGCAAATTAAAAATACGAAGATACTTTCTATCAGGCTTCATCATGTTGTTGATAAACATGGTAGCCTGAGAGTATCTTTTTTAATTCGTTTAAAAATAGATTATAAATAATGTTGAAAATTTAAATAAAATAATTATAGAGGGCACATTAACGTGACGGCTACAATAATGGGTTTGTTTATATCTCAATAAAAAAAGCAGAGTAAACGAGTAAAACCTACATAATATTAGCAAGTTAAAAAAACGATACTTTCTAACAAGCTTAATTATGGTGTTAAACATGGTAGCCTACGAATATTTTTTAATTCGTTTAAAAAAAGAATTTATAAATTTCGAAAATTTAAAATAATTATAAAGGGCACATAAACGTCGAGATAAGAGTGACAGGTGCAATAATGTATAATAATGTATTTGTTTATATCTAAATAAAAAGCAACCTAAATGATATAAAGACTGCTTAATAGCAAATTAAAAAAAGAATATACTTTCTAACAAGCTTAATTATGGTCTTGATAAACATGGTAGCTTACGAGCATTTTTTGATTCGTTTTGAAAATGGAATCTATAAATAGTTTTGAAAATCTAAAAATAAAATAATTATAGAGGTCACATAACGTCAAGATAACCGTGACAGCTACAATAATGGGTTTGTTTATATCTAAATAAAAATGAGCAGCCTATATTAGCAAACTAAAAAAAAACAGATACTTTTTAATAATCTTAATTATGGGGTTGATAAACAGGGTAGCCTACAAGTATTTTTTAATTCGTTTAAAAATAGAATTTATGAATAATTTTGAAAATTTAAAAAAAAATAACTGTAGAGGGCAAATAAACGTCAAGATATAAGTGACAGATACAATAATGGGTTTGTTTATATCTAAATACAAATATGCAGCTAAAGCCTTTTTATAAAGCCTAAATAATATTAGTAAATTAAAAAACAAAATACTTTCTAACAGCATAATTTTTGGTGTTGATAAACATCGTAGGGTACGAGTATTTTTCAAAATTCATTTAAAAATAGAATTTATAAATAATTTTAGAAAATTAAAATAATTATAGAGGGCACATAAACGTCAAGATAGGAGTAATGGATTTGTTTATATCTAAATAAAAAGCAGCCTAAACGATATAAACCATGCCTAATGTTATCAAATTAAAAAAGGAGATACTTTCTAACAAGCCTAATTATGGTCTTGATAAACATCGTAGCCTATGAGTATTTTTTAATTCGTTTAAAAATAGAATTTGTAAATAGTTTTCAAAATTAAAAAAAAAAAATTATAGAATGCACATAAACGTCAAAATAAGAGTGACCGCTAGCTACAATAATGGGTTTGTATACATCTAAATAAAAATAAGCAGCCTAAACGATATCTGATTTTAGCAAACTAAAAAAAACAAGGTACTTTCTAAGAAGCTTAAACATGGTAGCCTACTATTATTTGTTAATTCGTTTAAAAATAGAATTTATAAATAAATTTGAAAATTTAAAAAAATAATTATACGAGGGAACATAAACGTCAAAATAAGAGTGACAGCTACAATAATGGGTTTGTTTATATGTAAATAAAAATATGCTGCCTAATATTAGGAAATCAAAAAAACGAAGATACTTTCTAACAGGCATAATTATGGTGTCGATAAACATGGTAGCCTAGGAGTATTTTTTAATTAGCTTATAAATGGAATTTATAAAAAATTTTGAAAACTTAAAAAAAAATATAATTAGAGGGTACAGAAACGTCAAGATAAGAGTGACAGGTTAAAATAATGGGTTGGTTTGTATCTAAATAAAAAAATGCAGATTAAGAATAAAACCTAAATAATATTAGCAAATTAAAAAAAACAGGATACTTTTTTAACAGCCTTATTTATGGTGCTGATAAACATGGTAGGCTACAAGTATTTTTTTTATTCCTTTAAAAATAGAATTTTGAAAATTTAAAAAAAATAATTATAGAGGGCACGTAAATATCAACATAAGAGTGACAGCTACAATAATGGGTTTGTTTTTATCTAAAAAAAATAAGCAACTTAAACCATATAAAGCCTACCTAATAACAAATTAAAAAAAACAAGATACTTTCTAACAGGCTTAATTATGGTGTCGATAAACATGGTAGCCTAGGAATATATTTTAATTCGTTTAAAAATAAAATTTTTAAATAATTTTGAATAATTAAAGAGAGCACATAAACGTCAAGATAAGAGTGACAAGTACAATAATGGATTTGTTTATATCTAAATACAAATATGCAGCTTAAACGATATAAAGCTTACCTAATATTAGGAAACTAAAAAAAAAAAAAATACTTTCTAACAAGCTTAATTATGGTGATGATTAACATGGTAGCCTACGAGTTTTTTAATTCGTTTAAAAATGGAATATAAAAAATTTGAAAACTCAAAATATATAATTATAGAGGGCACATAAACGTCAATATGAGTGACAGTTACAATAATGAGTTTTATTTATATCTAAATAAAAACAAGCAGCCTAAATAATATAAAGCTACCTAATATTAGTAAATTAAAAAAAAAATAAGATACTTTCTAAGGCTTAATTATTGTGTTGGTAAACCTGGTAGTCTACAAGTATTTTATAATTCGTTTAAAAAAAGAATTTACAAATTTTGAAAATTTAAAAAAATTAAAGTGGACACATAAACGTCAAGATAAGAGTGACAGCTACAATGATGGGTTTGTTTATCTGTAAATAAAAATAAGCAACATAAACGATGTAAAGCCTACCTAATATGAGCAAATTAAAAAACAAGATACTTTCTAATATGTGGTGGGTGTAAATTCAGTGAGGGGGTTAGGGATGGGAATTATCGTTTCAACTTGTTGGGGCATACATGGAGAGGAAATAAAAAAAGAATGAAATTGGGAGAATTAGGAGCGAGAAATTAAGTGAACTGGATTATAAGGAAGATGGGTGATATATATATATATATATATATATATATATATATATATATATATATATATATATATATATATATATATATATATATATATATATGTGTGTGTGTGTGTGTGTGTGTGTGTGTGTATCTGAAACTAACCAAAGCCCTCGCATGAGTTGCGGGGACTAGGAATGTCGAACCGATTCGCAAAGACTGAAATTAACTGAAACTGCAATTCTGATTGAAACAGAATAAATTGACGGTAACAATAAAGAAAGAATACAATCGACTTTTCCCAGACCCCTGATTATGAAAATGAAAACTGTCAATAGTAAGAATAGGAAAAAATTGAGTCTCTCACCGTCCGTGAATCTCTTCCCACTTCTAAGACCTTCAGTCCTCACTCTGAGATACGGAGATGTGCTGAATACCCAGTCGTACGCTGAAAAGGTCTTTAATCTTCCGGTGGGTAGTTGTCATGGAACTATCTGTCTGTCTAGTATCATCGCGTGTATGTGTTGCGCATTGTCAAATTGCCAGATGAAATCTTGAGTGAGTGGTGGTAAAAACAGTGACAGCGACAACCTTATACAATAATTTTAAGAAAGAAAGAATAATCAAAAGAACACGGGGATAATAAAAGAAGTGTAAAACTGAGACTTTACTTTAAAAAAAATATTACACAATATAAAATGTGTACAAAAAGAATAAGAGAAGCTCTATGAAATCATAGAGACGGTGAATTGATGAGACTATAGTGGATTGAGATCAATCCACTGATATATAGGAGATCGAAATAAATCCCTCGACGTTTAATCAACACAAAAGTTTATCAGCGAAATAATGAAGACGGTGATTTCAATAAAGTTGATCTTCTGAGATGAGATAGAAAAAGTACAGCAACCGAAATCAAAAGTATTCTAGAAAAGATGAGATGAGACGAAACACTGTCGGTGATGTACTCCAAATTACCATAAAATGCAGCCAAAGTAAAATCGCAGAAACTGAATCATAAACACAGGATGATGTCGTAACACGGAAACAAAATGAAGAAGTCTGCAACTAGGAGTAACCCAAAACAAAAACCAACTACTAGAAGTAGAAGTCGTACCCCGGAAAAAGAAACTGGAACAGCCCGTAATTAGAAGCCTGAAAGAGAAGACCGTTTTAAATGTCTTATAATCTCTTTACATGAAACAAAAGGTGGTTGTATTAAGACTCTTACCCAATTCGACGAGCTTGTATGGCTTGGGCTTCTTATTCCCTTTAGCGGAGTTCAAGTAGGAGTTCTGGACGGATCTATAAATAAAAGATGCTTTGAGTGATGATATTACGAATTACTAATATGTGTGGGAAACACAACTAAACGAGATCCTTACTTGTTCCTTATAAGTGTAATTCTTAGTTCCTGTATCTGCGGTGGGTGCACAACACAAAAAGATTGATTGTCTGTTGAGCACTTCACTGATTCACTGATTTATAATATTATTTATAATCACTGTCACCCGTATTTTACAATGTCACTGGGTGTATTTTAACAACACAATAATGTTCGGAAACTATATAGTTTCACTATTGCACTAGTTATAATTAAATGTTTTTTCAGAAAATAATACAACTCGGAACACCAGAATATATTAAGACATCAATCAATGCTTTCATCTCAATCCTAAAGAATAGACTTTGAGTACTTCTGGTGATAAAACATTATCGCCCAGAAGTACGGGGAAAGAACATAATTGGATTAAACATATACATAAATGAAATAAAAGAAATAAACCAAAACTTAAATCAACGTAATACCTTTGATGCTTTGATAAATATTACCTTAATATTTATATTCTTAAGAAACAGAAAAACTAAAACTAATAATGGGACACCATCATATATAAAGATGGTACTCCCCATTATATCCCCCCACACCAAGCCTAAACCCCCACCTACATTTTTACAACAGAGGAATCAATGAGGATGTTGGAGAGCTTAGCAGGCTTGGTAGGTGATACAGGAAGATAAAAAAAAGAAAATAAACTTTGAGAGAAACTAACAGCGAAAAACTATAACTAATTCACAGAAAACCTATTTACAACACAACCAACAACAATATGAACAGCCAACACCTAAGAACGAGGATAAAGAAATGACGACACGATCTTTGTAGTTTCTTCTTCCTCAGACAATTTCTGACGCCATTGCTGAAACAATAAGCTTCTTTGGTGTTCTGTCATTTCTCTCCAATTGAATTGCTCCATGGCCCACCGAATACTGGATCTTAATATTCCTTGAGTTAAGGAATCCATTGGAAATTCTGGAGTCATGGTGGTTGTTGTCAAAGGATGCACATTTGACGTCTGTGGTGTCAAATACTGCGACAACTTATCCGAGATAGGATAAGGAATTTGAGCTTGAGGTTGTTGGTTTGGCCAAATTAAAAATAATTTATCCCTAAATTTAATTATATTTCGAGGATGCCTTTTATGTCTTCTTCAGATAATTCACTAGTATACATCATAAAATCCATTGTTGAATTTCTTTCGTGCATTCTTTTAATCATTTTGATTACTTTGGTAGATGAAGCTTCTTCTCTCACCCGTGCGGCTTCCTCACGTGCTTCTTCGTCACTTGTTCTTGAAAGATAGTAGGCGTATTCATCGCTAGTCATCGTGTACCTATCAAGTTTTTCGAAAGCAGTTTTGAAAACTGGCTCGCCTTTTGATAGCTCTTCAATTTGGGCATCATTTAGCGTATGTGTATATGTAAAAAAATACACCCATTTTTCTAACATGGTTTCAAGTTCACTAATATCCTTTTGAACGAATTTAGGCATTTCTACAAATATGTAATCAAAATCTTCCAAAAATTGTTTATAAGTTTCTCTTTCAAGCAATATATGTGAGGACACAGGCTTCACCTCTTCAGGGAACATCTCGCAGCTTGAAAAAGCTATGAAATAAACTTTCTTCAGTTTTACATATTGTTCACCGCTACCTAGTTGATTGCAGTAAGCCGAGGTAGCATAAAGCTGTGCTCGTTTATAATATGAGGGGTCCTTATAATTTTGCATTTCAATAATATAATGGTGGCCAGTAGCATCCTTGCATAGATAGTCGACAGCGCAGCTTTTTTGATTAGCTATTAGTGGATTTAAGTTGGGATTTAAGGGTTGGATATTAGTGACTAGATTTTTTCCATCAAAAAATTCTGAATAGGCAGCATTGATTAAGCTGCGAACAATGCTCTCTTCGGTAGTGAGTCTCTTGAACATGAAGTCCCTGTTCGGGCGCCAAATAAATTTCTCTTATGTTGCGGGGACTAGGAATGTCGAACCGATTCGCAAAGACTGAAATTAACTGAAACTGCAATTCTGATTGAAACAGAATAAATTGACGGTAACAATAAAGAAAGAATACAATCGACTTTTCCCAGACCCCTGATTATGAAAATGAAAACTGTCAATAGTAAGAATAGGAAAAAATTGAGTCTCTCACCGTCCGTGAATCTCTTCCCACTTCTAAGACCTTCAGTCCTCACTCTGAGATACGGAGATGTGCTGAATACCCAGTCGTACGCTGAAAAGGTCTTTAATCTTCCGGTGGGTAGTTGTCATGGAACTATCTGTCTGTCTAGTATCATCGCGTGTATGTGTTGCGCATTGTCAAATTGCCAGATGAAATCTTGAGTGAGTGGTGGTAAAAACAGTGACAGCGACAACCTTATACAATAATTTTAAGAAAGAAAGAATAACACAATGTAACACAAAAATTGTTTCTTTTTATTTTTATATTGTTTCTTATGCAGATTTTTGCGCTGAATCCAGAAATGGTACTCATTTTCCCGAAACATCGATAGTTTTAGAGATATTCCAAAATTATGAATTTTCTTGTTTCAGAATTTTCCCTACCGGCATTGACTAATATTCGCAGTTATAATATATATTTATTGTTATAAAAGCATTTGATTTATTTTTTTTTTTAATATTATTTAATATATATATATATATATATATATATATATATATATATATATATATATATATATATATATATATATATATATATATATATATATATATATATATATATATATATATATATATATATATATATATATATATATAAAAATTAATTTCAATTGAAAGAAATGCATTTGCTTACTTTATTTAGAAATGTTTTGAGGATCTACCTTTTCTTTTATGAATATTTTTATCTTTTCTAACCAAAGACCAAATATAGTCTCCCATCATGGCACAATTCCATCGTCCCTGATACCGCTTTTCCATCGTTTGAATATCCTGGTGGAATCTTTCACCATGTTCCTCACTAACATCCCCTAAATTCTCCCGAAAGAAGTCAAGATGCGAATGTAACATGTGTAGCTTTAAAGACATGCGGCAACCCATAATTTTATAACATTCAATAAGCTTCTCTATGAGCTGTACATAATTGGGATCTTTATTGTTTCCTAAAAATCCATGGACAACATTACGGAATGCAGACCAAGCATCCCTTTCAAAACTACTCATCTTTTCTTCCAACGTTGATGACTTTAGTAAGGTAGCAACTTGGGGTCCAGTAAATATGCCCCCTTTGACTTTAGCATCTGACAGTTTAGGAAACATAACACGGATTTGTTGAAAAGTCTCCCCTCCAAAATCTAAAGCTTTCACAAATTGCTTTGCTAAGCCTAATTTTATGTGAAGAGGAGGTAGTAAAACCTTTTTAGGCTGCACAAGAGGGTTTTTTACTACGTTGAATGCACCTGGCTGTAGATCCGTGCGCATTTGCCAATGTACTTTGTTGTAATGATCTGCAGTTGCCCTACTATCCCATAAGCAAAGAAAACAAGAATATTTAGTAAACCCACCCTGCAAACCTAACAAAAATCCTATCATTTTGAAATCACCACATACATCCCACTGAAATTCATTGTAGTTAATCTTTTCAAGTAAATGCTTAACATTTTCATAATCCTCTTTCATTTGGACAGAGTGTGCAACAGGTATTGATGGATATTCATTTCCATTGTGAAGCAATACAGCTTTTAAGCTTCGTGTTGAGGTATCAATAAACAAGCGCCATTGAGTAGGGTTATGTTCCACACCTATAGCTGTAAATAAACCTTTCACTTGATTGCAATAACATAAGCCATTATCCATAGCATAGTATGTAGCAAACTCTAAATGTCGACTTCTATAAGCAGTACTTTTGCAATCCTTATCAAGTAAATGCCATTCCTTCATTCTTGAAGTAAGGAGCTCTGCTCCTGATTTAGTAAGTCCTAAATCCCGGATTAGATCGTCAAGTTCTTCTTGGTTGGGGAAATGAGGAGAAAAGTTTTCTTCATCCATTTCATCAGAAAAATCGTATCCTGAGGAATCATTAGAGTCATTAGAGTCAACGGACATATCCTCTTCCTGAAAAATAAGAAGAAACCTTATTTGAATGTAAGTCTAATTTCATTTTAATACTTTTTTTTATATTTTTTTCATTAATGAAAGAAATTCAATTCAAGATTTTTGCTTACATATAAAGGCGGCTGAGGTATAGGTAAGTGTTCATCATGAGGGATGGGGGCTATTGATGAGGGTATGCTTGGATATGGAAGAGATTTCCTTCCTTTAGCCTTTCTATACTTTGTGACATCTACCATACAGTAATAGCAGTCACTATTGTGATCCTTCGGCTCTCTCCATACTCTAGGAATAGCGAAAGGCATTGATCTTCTTGTTCCTCTTAGCCATCCTTCCAGCGTAGATTTGCAACTTCCACATATAATATGCGGTGCCCAATGTTTGTCTTGGTCACCCATAGACATTCCAAAGTACAATCGATAGGCAATCCAATATTTGGTTCCTTTAACAATTTTAGTAGAGAATTGCTTGGGACCAACATAGTATCCGCATACATAGCAAAAAACATTTGGTGAATTTTTGCATTGCCTGGACGCCATAGTTTTTGTTTCATATAAAAAATAAAAATTACAGACTCTGAAAAACAATTCCTTATGAGATTGAATATATATATATATATATATATATATATATATATATATATATATATATATATATATATATATATATATATATATATATATATATATATATATATATATGAAAAATCATCACAACAAACACACTTTCAGCAATAAATTCAGACTGATCAGCTATTTGACGACAAATATTTATATATATAGCGAAAATTGAGTACTTGGTAACTCTTATATATTCAGAATCAATTAAGAAGCCAAATGCATAACGTTTCTTGATCATACAAAAGGGTATGCATTTACTTGGAAATAAAGACACCAGCCTAATACTGAATTGGGTCGTAGCATTAAAACGGTCGATGATAGAGAAAAACTAAAAGCATTTTTAAAATCAGCATGAAAAATTACATTAGAACCAGTAAAAAAATACAAAGAAACAAAATTTTTTTTAAATTTTGTAACATTGTGTTTCCAAACCCACTTTTTTTGGATTTTGAAATGTAAAATTGCGATAATTTTTTTCCTGTTCGGGCGAAGGGAATGAAATTTACAGGGCATATGTAGTCTGGGGAGAGGCATATTTTTTACTTAGATAATTTCTTTGTATATGCATTAGTTTGGGATTTGTTCTTGGAACAAATTTTTCAAAAAAAAAAAATTTTGGGAAATTTTTTAAAAATTTTCTTTTGAGTATACAAAAAAAAATATCTAAGTAAAAAAGGTGTATCTCGCCCAACTATACAAACCCTGAAAATTTGATGTTGATCGGATAAGTAGAAAAAAATATATCTATTTCATTTTTTCAAAAATTTAATCGTTCCAAAAAGTGAAATATTGAGATCTTTTTTTTTTCTACTTATCCGATCAACATCAAATTTTCAGGGCTTGTATAATTGGGCAAGATACACCTTTTTTACTTAGATACATTTTTTGTATACTCAAAAGAAAATTTTTAAAAAATTTCCCAAAATATTTTGTTGGAAAATTTGTTCCAAGAAAAAATCCCAAATTAATGCATATACAAAGAAATTATCTAAGTAAAATATGTGGCTCTCCCCCGACTACATATGCCCTGAAAATTTCATCCACTTCGCCCTAGCAGGAAAAACATTATCGCAATTTTTCATTTCAAAATCCAAAAAAAGTGGGTTTGGAAATTGGACAACGCTGAGCACAAAACTCAAAAAATCGAAAAAAGCAAATGTGGATATTGTAGGTAATGGACCCATCTATGCATATTTCAAGTTTCAAGTCATTTAGGAAAAAATTCTGGAAGTTGATACGAAGAATGTCAAAAACATGGGTTTTGAAAAATTGAAAATTTTGAAAGAATGACTACCGACACAGAAAAACACCGCAAAACAACGTTTTAGAGGGCAAAGAAAGCCACAGTTTGGTGTTTATAGGGTCAAAATCGGCAGATAATTCTGAATTTGATGTCCATTTTTAGGTGGGGGCTAAAATGGGGTCACAAAATCTAAAATATTGGATCTACCCCTTTTTAATTAATTAATTAATTAATTAATTAATTAATTAATTAAGTCAATATTAATCATTTATATAATGTCAGAGTCATTAGATTGGTGAAGGGCCCTAATACCGCTCTTCTTAATATATATAAAAGAATTAAAAAGTTTTACTTATATAAAATCATAAAGTCTACAATCTTAAAAAATATTTCCTTCTTTAACTAAACTCGTTTTTTTACTACTTTTTACTTGAACACATTTATTTTACACGTTTCATTTCCTTTGACTACTGTCTCATATATTTATCTTAATAAAAAGTATATCAGAAAATAATTCATTTTTTTGAGTTCATTAACTGAAAAAAAAATAAAAAAACAAAAATATCTAATTAAATAAAAACTATAAAAATTATTCCTAATTTAACGAATTTTTCTTGTAGAATTGACTTCCAAAATCTTCTGCATCGTCACCCAGTAGTAAATAACTTCCTACACAAGAAAATAAAATCATATATATATATATATATATATATATATAGCATATATATATATATATATATATACATATATATATATATATATAGTAGTATATATATATATATATATATATATATATATATATATATATATAGGACCTATAACCATGGTCCTCAAAATAATTTAGTATTGGAAAGGTTGGTAATAATTTTTATAGCAAATTAAAATTAAAAATTCAATTTGCTATAAAAAGAACTTTTACTTTTTATTTTGTGCTTCAAATTGGGATTTATTTTCTCCATTCATTTTATTTAATTTTTTTAGTTTATTTCGACGTATATATTTTTAGGTCCACAATATGTTGTATATATATATATATATATATATATATATATATATATATATATATATATATATATATATATATATATATATATATATATATAGAGCAGTGCGAGCATATATATATATATATATATATAAGAAGAGCAGCAGATGCACGCGTCAATAGTATGTGTTAGAGAATGGTAGGTCCTTACAGTAACAAATTATATTTAGTCAGCTGCATTTATGATGGGATTTAACTTTTTTTTTTTTTTTTTTTTTTTTTGAAGTAAAATTTTTTTTTTTTTACTAAAAGGAATTAAGGTAAACCGTAAAGATGGCAGGAGTCGGGGTCTCTCGGCCTCTGGTGGACGACGGGTAATCCTCCCCTCCGGGGATGGTCTCCGAAACCCCCGCTCTTTGGTCTTTGGCGGGGGGTTCCTCCGACCATCCCTTCCGGGGTATGAAACGTCCCTCTGTCCCCCCGTCGGCTCGAGCCCCCAATTTTTGAAATAATTTTTTTGAAAATTTTGTTTTTTTAAAAATGACGGGGGACAGAGGGGGACGTTTTATGCCCTGAGGATGGAGTGAACTCTGCGACACCCAGCACCCAAGAGTGGGGGTTCTGGAGACCATCCCCGGAGGGGAAGTCCCCTGTCGTCCACCGGGGAGGCTGAGAGACCCTGACTCCTGCCATCTTTGCGATTTACCCTAGATATTCCTTTAGTTAAAAAAAAAATTTACTTCAAAAAAAAAAAAAAAAAAAAAGTAACCCATCCTTAGAATTTTCGGCTGATTCCAAATATATAATTTGTTTTACTGTAGGACCTGCCGTTCTCTAGTTACATACTGTGAGCATTAAAAAAATCTGACCATCTATATATATATATATATATATATATATATATATATATATATATATATATAAATATAAATAAATATATATATATATATATATATATATATATATATATATATATATATATATATATATATATATATATATATATATATATATATATACAACACTTATTGTGAACACAAATAATAAATATTTACGTAGAAATAAACAAAGCTCAAAAAATAAAAAAGTAAGTTCTTTTTATAGCATTATAATTTTTAATTTTTCTTTACCTAAAATAAAAAATTATTACCAACCTTTCCAATACTAAATTATTTTGAGGACCATGGTTTACTTAAGGTCCTATATGGACATATATATATATATATATATATATATATATATATATATATATATATATATATATATATATATATATATATATATATATATATATATATATATATATATATTTGTATATATATATATATATATATATATATATATATATATATATATATATATATATGTTATGCTATATATATAAAAATATTTTATTATATATATATATATATATATATATATATATATATATATATATATATATATATATATATATATATATATATATATATATATATATATATATATATATATATATATATATATATATATATATATATATATATATATTATAACTTATCGCGCTTCACAGGTGATTTATACGAAAAAAATATAACCCATTGAAAGAAAAATGTATGAATATTATTGCCATGAATATTTAGTATTGTAAAAACTTAATTCGTTGAGGATAGTTTTATTAGAAACTCAAAATTTCAAAGATGCCAGAAAGAACGCAAAAATTTCAGAAATTTATTTCTGAAGGTCTATCAGATAAAATGCTTATCTAAGTCCCGGGAGTTGGGCGTGCTTTGCAATAAAGGCTTTTTGATTCTCGAATTTACTCTGCCGCAGATCTCTTTCAACGTTTCCGAGATTTTGGAGGATATAAATATCTCTTCACAGAATGGTTGCAGCTTATAGTAAGGGCCAACCAAAAAAACGCTGAAGAGATTTGGGATGCAATGAGTTCGTGGAGCAGGAAATTTTATCATTGTGTGATTAGAAATTGAACACCCGTATATGTTTTGTTAAACTGTAGGCCCTTATCGTCATTTAAATTAAAAATAGAATAAAACTACATATTCACACTATCTATCTACAAGGGTGTTCATTCTGGTGACATAATGATATATTTATTTCATTTAGCTGTTTATTTCAAAAAGTTAGCTTTTAGATTTTATTGAATTTACCTTTGATGTTCCATGGGCCTACAGCATGCTATTTTAAAACTATATTAATTCTGTGTTCTATGATAACAGCAGCATATTTTTACAGACCTACTCTAAGATGATATTTACAGATCTATGCATGGCCAGATTTTATGGGTTTTTGGTATTGACTATGTCAATGGGGGTTTTCATTTTCTCCATTGTAGATTCCACTCTGCAGCAGTTTTTGGCAAATAAATAAATAAGTAAATAAATAAATAAAATAAATAAATAAATAAATAAATAAATAAATAAATAAATAAACTCGGAAAGCGAACTTTCAAAATAAAGGAATTAAATTAATTCAAAAATAAAGAAACTTGTAAATAAAATAATATTGAAAGAGAAAATGAAAAGCAAAATATCAATGTAAAAATATGATAATAAAAATGCATGTTGAACATATTCACAATATTATTATTTTCCTTGCTTTTTTTTCTTCTATCATTTTGATTTTTTCTCCATTTTCCCCCCCATTTTGTCTACGCATAGAAAAACTCGTTCTCCAATCCTATTCCATATATATATATAGTTATATATATATTATATATTATAGTTATATATATTATATGTTATATATATATATATATATATATATACTGATATACATATATATATATATATGTTTATATATATATATATATATATATATATATATATATATATATATATATATTATATATATATATTATATTATATATATATATATATATATATATATATATATATATATATATATATATATATATATATATATATATATATATATATATATATATATATATATATATATATATATATATATAAAAATATATAATATATATATACATATATACTGAAAGAAATGTTTAAATTAAATATAATTATTTTATTTCTTCAAATAAATTCTATAGGAGAGTAGAGATATATATGTATATATATATATATATATATATATATATATATAGTTATATATATGTTAGATATATATATATATATATATATATATATATATATATATATATATATATATATATATATATACATATATAAAAGTATAAGTTAACATATATATATATATATATATATATATATATATATATATATATAGTCACAAGACGTGGGTATCAATGAATACGTGACAATTCCCGGAATTCTTTTAATTAATATCTAAGATATTTATAAAAAAAAAAAAAAAAAAAAAAAAAAATTTCCTTGCACTTCCAGCAGTGATCTGTGAAGTCCTCAGACTCCCTACTATTAACTCTCTTGGCGAGTTTCAACATTTTCTATGAGGATCTATTGCTCTTCTAATCAACTCTTTGTAGAGTTTCTTGATTTTCTTTATTGGAGCTAGTAGTGTGAGGCCTATTAATGCAATGGTCATTTTGACCACAAAGGTCCAGGAACCTACCTGAGGCCTTTTTTCTCCAATTCTTTACCTGCCTTGGACCCTTTTTGCCCTGACCTTGGCTTGACCTTTTTGAGCCCAAATTTTTTACCTGACCTTGACCTGGCCTTGACCTTTTTTGGCCTTTACCTTTTTCGACCAACTCCCTTTGATCTTCCATGGGCGGTCATTTTTGGCCCACGGTATTTTTCGGCAACCCTAATTTTGGCAACCCTTTTTGGCCCACCCTAATTTTGGCCACCCTAATTTTTTGGCAACCCTACTTTTTCTGGCAACTCCTATTTTTAGCAAACCCTTCGAAGAAGGGTTGAGCCAAACGGTTGCGTCAGCAAACTCGCTGTACGTACACTCTATTTTATGCCCCCGCCCCTAATTCTTTTTCGACCGTGGGTCATTTTTGCCCACGGTAATTTTTACAATTCCCTTTGATCAGCCGTGGGTCATTTTTTTTGGCCCACGTTAATTTTTGCCTACTTTTATCTTCCATGGGTCAATTTTGACCCACGGTACTTTTTTGCATCCTTTGGTCTTCCATGGGACAATTTTGGCCCACGGTAATTTTCGACCAACCCTTTTATCTTCCATGGGTCAATTTTTGACCCACCCTAATTTTCGATCAACCCTTGGTCTTCCATGGGTCACTTTTGGCCCACGGTAATTCTTTGGCCATCCTTTAGGTGCTTAGCCCTATTTTTTTTGATGTCTTTACCTTGTTTGACCATGATATTTCGGTTTTAACCATGTCATATACCATGGGTCAAATTCTGACCCACGGTAATTTTTTGTCCTTCCTCAGTAGTTTATAATGAAAAACGCGAAAGCGTTTCTCACGATAAAAATGCGAAAACGGTTAAACACCCAAACAACGAAGTACACCG
>JABUQX010138910.1:0-14847 GCA_015478945.1 Trachelipus rathkii | reverse complement strand
AAGTTAAGGATTGTATTAAATTTTTTTTATTAAAATGTTTTTAAATTACGCTTAATTGCTTGAATATCCAGGCCTAGATATTTTTGATACAAAGATGATAATTACTCACTGATGTTTTTAACAAGTAAATCCTCTGATGTTTTGTTGAGGTTGATCTAATTGATGCTTGAAGATGAATTTTACCGATTGTAATTTTAACTGCAGAAGGGTTTAAATATAACTTCGGAATTTATGGAACATTCAAGGAACGTCGTCCAAATATGTATTACAGAAACAAGTTCCCACCTATAAGAAAACAATGTAACACACACTTAAGCATGCAACTCATCCACATATCCATGTCCACTTAGGATTCTCACAATGATAAACAGTCTTCAATCGCACAGAACTCTTATTACCCAGGATGTTCCCCACTCCTCGTTAATTAAATAAACCCTTGGTTTTGTTGTTCTATATATGATTATGATTTATGATTGTTTCTTTTAAATATCATTTCTTAACACAATACTAAAATATTAGATATAAATTAAGGGCTCGTGATCCCTTTCCCTGCAAGAGATGAGATATTAATATAATTTTATAATGTACGTGATGCATTTTCTCTAACTCTTAAATTGCTTCGGTCAAGCAAATGCTCGTTTCTTCATCCTAAGGATAAATAACATTTGCTTAATCGTCACCTTAATAATTAATTATTTAATGGTGGTTGCTCCTCTCAGCAACACTACACTCTCGTTCTCTCCATTATCTTCTATTAAGAGAATATATATATATATATATATATATATATATATATGAGTTATAGTAGAGTCTATATATATATATATGTTTGTGGTTTATATATACATACATTTACATATATTATTACTATATTTATTTCCATACTTGTAAGATCAAATTCCGTAGTTAAAATCATCACTAATTATATATATATATATATATATATATATATATATATTATATATATATATATATATATATATATATATATATATATATATATATATATATATATATAATATATATATGTTATATATATATATATTATTATTACATATATATATATATATATATATATATATATATATATTATATATATATATATATATATATATAAATATATATATATATATATATATATATATATATATATATATATGTTAAATTTAACAACGCAACCTGTTTGAATTTATATATATATATATATATATATATATATATATATATATATATATATATATATATATATATATATATATATATATATATATATATATATATATATATATATATATATATATATATATATATATATTAATTTACCTCTTCAGTTACAAATATATTTTTCTTGTAAATTTGCATTTGTTAATTTGAGACTATTTTAATTAAGAGTGAAGAACTCCATACATGTCTGATCAAAATATATTTTGGTGTGAGAATTTCTTTCAGAGTTTGAGTGAGGTTTGAGTTGGGTTTTTTCAGAAGTCCAGGTCTTATTTTCATTTGAGAAAATGCACGTTCAGGAGGCGTATATTTGTTCCAGGAAGACAAAAGGATAAATTGAATCAATGCCGACAAAAGTTGATGAGAAATATTACGATTTTTAAGAAATACCACCCACCGTTTGCTACTAGATTCGAAGCATTTCATTGTCTACTTTCCCGCTTATATATTTGGTCGAACACGTAAACTTGTCAAACAGATCTGATTCATTCTTGCGGTCAAAAACCTCTTTTTATGACGTAAAATCCATTGTTTTTTTTTCCATTTGTGACCAACTTGTGGGTTTCCTTAGATAAATCCAATCCATAAATTCAAAATCTGAAAATGTAACCGACCACTGATCTAATAACTACTTCAAACAAGTATCATAAAATCCACAACTATTTTCTTTATGGTCTTTATCTATGAAGAATTTACCTCTCTTTCCTCAAGTTTCTGATAAGTAGCTCCCTGAACCGAATGTGGTAAAAACACATGGTCTTTTCTCGACCGTAATGTTTCTTTCATATTGGATATTTCTAGAAATACTTCTACGGCTGAAATATTGTCTCCTTCAATCTTCATAACAACTTTGTGAAAAGAAGCTACCTGGGAATGAAGGAATGGGCCATATTTCACTATGGGGATTTTCAAAAAACATTTTCAAAACCTCTGGACATTTGTTCTGACTGTAGTATGATTTTGGTCCAGGAAAGAGTTTCACTCTTTCGATGATAAAAGGCATTAAAACAAGCTATCTTGTTTTTTGTATCCAAGGAGTGTTTATAATTCAATCTCGACAAAATAGCAAATTCCTTAAGCCTCTTCTATTCGAACGGTGTAAATGTAAAAATAAAATATATTTCTACAATTACAGCTTCAAAATCAACACAGGGAAGCAATCGCTACCACATTGCACTGTGTTATGCAGAATATGAGCGAAACATCCTATTCCAATTAACTCTCTGCCCATCTGTTTTCTAAAAATGATAGATTTACTCCTTTTCTTGCATGAGCCCCCAAAATAACAATTTGTGTTATCACCACAAAAACCAACTACTTTTTTGTGTAAATCATAATTTTTAATTTAATCTATTAAATAATTTACGACAATAAACAGTGAGAGATTGAAGGTCAAGGAGCTTTACCTGAACTCCTACGTATTGCTGGAAGAAACGAACCATAACGGGAAACAGTTTAATGTATCCATGGTTGCTCGCATCGGTTACACAGTGGGCATCTTTTATTTGTTGTCGTAGTTCCGCCTCAGCATATGGAGCAAAAACAATAAACAATTGTTTCGCACTTTGTTCTGAACAAAAGAAAAATTTTTGGATCAAAGCATGTCTTTAAAATCTTACTAGCGCAATCTGCAGATCTAAAATTTTGATTTTCTCAACAGTATATATATATATATATATATATATATATATATATATATATATATATATATATATATATATATATATTTATCTCTACATATATATATATATATATATATATATATATAATCATTATTGCTGTTTTCTTTTAATTTATAATTTTATTAACTATTATAATTATTTGAAAAGGGAAAAATAGCGTGATCTCTCTGGAAAAAGCGGGACTTCTCAGAAAAAAGCGGGACAGGGTAAAAAAAAGCGGGACTATGGCATTAAATATAAATAAATCACTTAATTTATATATATATATATATATATATATATATATATATATATATATATATATATATATATATATATATATATATATATATATATATATATATATATATATATATATATATATATATATATATAAATATATATATATATATATCAACGCCCAGAGTATAAACATAGTTAAATATATTTATACCGTCTTACGCCCTCCGCAAAAAGACCCTTAAAAAAATGCTGAAACGATTTTGTTATTAGCTTTGTAAATTCTTTAAAAATATATATTTTTAAATGATTCGAGACATAGAAAATGGTCTTAAAATAATCTGAACAATAGGAGTCTCTAAATAGTTTGAGGAATAGGAGTCTAAATAATTTGAGGAATAGCAGTCTCTAAATAATTTAAGGAATAGGAATCTAAATAATTTAAGGAATAAGAGTCTCTAAATAATTTGAGAAATAGGAATCTCTAAGGAATTTGAGGAATAGGAGAATGTAAATAATTTGAGGTATAAGAGTCTCTAAAAAATTTAAGGAATAATTAATTTGAGAAATTTGAAGAATAGGAGTCTCTAAATAATTTGAGGGATAGGACTCTCTAAACAATTTGAGGAATAGGTGTCTCTAAAATGAAATATTTACCGATTCCAACAGAGTTTCAATATTATTCTGATTCCTAATTCAGTTCACCAAATTTGCTAATTCCGCGGTTCCGGATTCGGATTCCTATGTAGATTTCACATTCCTGATCAAGTTTAATAGACACAAACATAAACAGCATTGAAACCGCTGGCAGAAAGGCCAGAATGTCCTCATTTTTTTCCGTAGCTGCTCTTGCTAAGCTTGCTTAATTTTTAACTTGTTTTAAAGATATTAGTTTACTTCTTTTTAGGCTTTAGTGATATTTAAACAGTAGTTGGTAAAATAATAGGTGCAAGTTAGTAAAGTTAATAATAATTTAAAGTATGTTCGCTCTGTGCGATAACTGTGGGACTGTGAATGGTGAATATGTGAATAGCTGCCCTGTTTTGTATTTTGAATACAGAGAATGTGTTGTTAAGGAATGAGATTGCAAGAATGAGTGAAAATACGAATGAATTGAAAGATTTTGTATTTGAGTAGAGAAAGGAGGGAAGTGTTAGGAGAAAAGTTAGTAGGGATGTCGAGGGGAGGAAGGAGTAGGATATAAGGGTAGAGAGGAATAGTGATTTACCTAGCCAGGAAGTTGAGAGGGAAAAGGCTAAAGGAGTTTATAACACTGGTTTGCGACATTTTAGCCGTCAAGGTTTTTTCAAGAAATTCTTATGTATTTTAATGCGCTGAATTCGAATCTGCTATTGGTTTTTGCGAATCGGGTCAATTGCTTTTTATATGACCTTTTTTTTCTTAAAAAAGTAGAAATTTTGCTAGTTTTATTATTTTTTATGAAATATATTCATTACAATTAGAGAAATTTCATTGGCATTGATATTATCACATATTTAGAGTATTATTTAAGATCAATTATGTAGTATGCAACAATCTTGATAGATTGCATCACCTTATTACATCATGGTAAAGCATCATATCTGGTAATTGAAGCACTTTTTGATGTAGCTTGATATCACCGCAATGTTTGTATATAAGAAGCTGATTTTCCTGTGCGAAACAAAGCAATGTTTGTAAAATTAACATTAGGTATCATATTTACATTCCTAAGTGTCAGTGATATAGTTGTAATCAAGTGAATTTGTTTGTTGCCTGTTAATTAACAGTTTTCATCATGTCCATTTTTTTAAAGTGATTTATTGTATATATTATATATATATATATATATATATATATAGTATATATATATATATAATTTATTATTATATTATATATAATATATAATTATACCGTATATATAATATATATATTATTATATATAATATATAATAATATATATATATATATATATATATTATATTATTATATATATATAATATATTATATATATATATATATATATATATATATATATATATTATAAATATATATATACTTTATATATATACGTATATATATATAGTTATTATATATAATATATATATTATATATATATATATATATATATATATATATATATATATATATATATATATATATATATATATATTTATTAAGATTTTTTTTTTTTTATTTAAAAGTTTGTATAAGTTTATAATTATGAACAAGAAAATTATTTACCTTGCGTTTTCCCGATGTTATTCTCAATTTACTATACTTCTGCTTGATTATAGAACCACAGTTAAATGTGATTGGAAGACCAATACAGTATCAAATAAACTTCCCGAATTATATTTAGAATCAATCCGACCCTGATGTACTACTACAAAAACACAATTTGTGTATATAGTCAGAAAAAAAACAAAAGAAAGGAAAATATGTTGTATATAATGTGTGATCCTGTAATAGAAGTGTTATCCATCCCTTTACTATGATAGTTGATACCCAATAATCTTATTATATTAATTATACTTGTGAACTTAAAAAATCAACAACACATAAAGACTGTAGGTTCCACAACCAAATAATAGTAACCGCAGTCTGAATGGTGATGCTTTCTTGAAGCTCTAGTCCTTCCCAGATATTATGATAACACTGGCCAACAAAGATTTTGCTGCAAAACATTTGAAGGTCATTTTATAGGTAACATGTCTGATTCCGAATATGGACCTCCGTTTTCCTAGATTTGTCTCTAGTTTTTGAGATAGCAGTGGTCATCAAAAATACATTAAGTAACAACAGATTTATGTTAGGTTGTAACGTAATTCACAAAAAAAAACACGAAAGATATATATCAAATTGTTAATGAGTAAGTACATAAAATGCTAATAGGTCAAAACATCTATTCAAGTACCAATGAAATCAGCATTAATCATGCATTTACAAATCGCTTGTTCTATAGATTGTTTCTGTGTGCAAGTGTGGGGACAATTCACGTTGAAGGCTCAAACAATAGTTGCATTTGTGTGGTATCCCATCTTCCTTTGGTATTGCTTTCTTCCATCACCTTGGATATCTTGATGGAAACCTCTCCCCTTGGTTCCTCACTATAAAACATCCTAAGATTTATCCGGAAAATCCGATTCTAAGTGAGTCTATGGTAGAAAGTGAACTTTTATACTCATATTAAGGATTCAAATTTTTGAAGTCTGAAAGCATTTTTCTGTACGAGTTCTTATAGTTGCATGGATTTGATGGCTTGCCCAAAATAGTTGCTGAAGCACCAAGACAATAACTTTTTCACAGGGCAGATGATTCAATATAGTCATAGAATTATGAAATTGTCATCTTTGATGGATATCTTGGAGAATTTGAAGGGCCTCTAAAGATTTCCATAGCTTTGAGTTTCTTCCACAGCTCAACCCTTGGAAAAATCTGCAAACTATATTTTTGAACATTCACCATCTTTGTCTAGGCCCTAACAAATTGCTTCATCAGTCCTAGATTGATGTGTGGATGGTGGGAAAAAAAATTTTTAAAATTTTTTTTCCCCCTGTCACCAGTGTTTCATTAAAGATATTGATGCCAACCTACAGTCATATTTTCACTAGCAGGCCATACAACTTTTTTCCAGTGGACTTCTTTAGCCCTACTATCCACAAGCATTTGAAACAAGGTACTTAGTATATCCGCTGTTGCTGCCCAAGTAAGATGTTGACCATCTTCAAATTCAACGCATATAGACCACTGGTGTTCATTATTAGGAACATTAGGACGAAGATCATTTCTTATTATTTTAATTCCTCTTCAGTTTTGTTGAGGACCTATTGGAATCGATCGTAACTATGCCATTGTACATAAATAACACACTTCATAGCTTCTCGTTGAACACTGCCATATAACAATCGGCCAATCTTCTGGGTCGGTATATTTAGAGGTCACCCCATTGGGTTAGGAGTTCAGGGATATTTCCTACAGTATTACTAAGTTTTCTTCTTCAATGAAATACGGAAGAAGTTCTTTTCACTTAGTCTGAGATGCAAAAGCTCAGAAAATCTGGCTTGGATAGTACTTAACTCTCGTACTGAAATCATTTTGATCTCTTCCTGGGAGAACGTTGCTGTGTAGAAGTACTTTCTGCATATTCACTACCACTATCTGCACTGTGCACACAAAATCTGGATATCTTCTTCATCAGGAGTGTAGTGAACACTGGAGTGTAGTGAACACTGGGATGGGACATCGTCGGGGTGTGTGGTACAGGTCGCCTTTGCTGATTCAAATTCGGATACTCAAATTTTACGTTTCTTGTAACGATTATGATACCTTTCACATTAACCAAACAAAAATAACAGTCACGTGGTGATTCTTTGGGCTCCCGCCATAACATAGGCACATCAAATTTTAAACCTTTTCGTCCATATTTTCACTGACGTAGATTTTGCGACACACGTTTTAACAGACCATATGGGTAGCCCAAGACTTATCTTTGTTCTCGAGGTTTCATTCCAAAGTTTATGCAGATATGCCTGGCTTCAGCAAAAAGTTTAGTTAAATTCTCTAATTTACTGGCAATATGCACCACAGATGTAGCAGAATACATTGGGTTTATTCAAAACAGGCTCTTCGTGAAGTACTCATAGTGGTTCTGAAAATAGAAAAAAATTAAAGTATATTACTAAGGTAAGCCCTTAAAAGAAATTAAAACGATATTACTGGTTAAAATATTGCTCGATTAAAAAGACTATTTGTTTAAGAGTAAATCGCTGGAACACCCTGTATCTCAAGAACTAGAGCCAATCTTGAAAACTAAATTATTGATTTCTGATAATCAGTCACTCTCGTATATACGTATAAATTCTATTAAGAATATCCTTGGCCAGCACAAAAAATATTTTTTTTGTGCCAGCTTGTAATTCTTCCAGTCTTTCTCCCTTAATTACGTATGATTCTATTTTATAGTCTTAAGTAAACTTAAAATATCCTGCTTATTATTACTTAAATTTAGTTTTTAATATAAATTTCTCATTCAAAAGCTGAAAAATAAAATTACTTAATAAAAACTGTCACAACAAATACATTGCAATTGCTTTTGCAATTCCTAATATATATAATATATACTATATGATATATATATTTATATTATATATGATATATATATATATATATATATATATATATACTAGAATATATAATATATATATATAGATATAGTATATATAGATATTATATATAATTATATTATCATAATCTTATTGCCAGGATATACATAAGTACAATAAGTATTATGATCAAATATATATTATCATTATTATATTAGTCCTACGTCACCTCTGATATATATATATACGACAATCCCCTAATAGAAATTATTAGGATATATCAGTATATAATGAAAGTAGATGAGTAGTCATAGAATATTATTAATTAAAACCAAGGTATGTATCACTATTTTAAACGTATTTATCACTAATTGTTAAATGATTACGTAGACATATAGATTATGCTATGTCTTCGACTGAAAATAATGCTGTACAAGGCGCTAGTAGAGCTCTAATCATGGTCCAGGAGGCATAGCCGTAGTCTAAAATATTGGTGTCGGGCATTATCCACAGAAGGATGCCGCCGGCTGCCAAAAACACTAGTAGGATAATATTTGTGTTAATCATATAATTAATTAAGATCTGATACGGATAGCTAAGTCTTACTAATATATTAGTGCAATTAATAGGAATACTTCTATTACTCGAGGGGAATTCATTCAAGACCTAGGTTTATAAATAGTGATAACCTAGAATTGATTAAAATAGTAATTGTAGCTATTATAGTCTCTAATATGATAAAAATATTATAGAATATATTAATTATGAGTAATTTTGTGTGACCTAATAGATATATTGGGACAGTCTCTACATATTAATTTGAAGGTATAGTAGAAGCATATCCTACATAGAATACAACGATAACGTCACTGCAGTAGGAGTGATTTTTCTACTATGATTTGAAGATATTTACGTTATATCTACACAGGGAGTGACACAGATATAATATTGAATGAACCATGTCCTACATGTTCTGATGTTCACCTCACATAGATCTCTCTTCGCTAGCCAGTACTCCCGCGGTTTACGTCGGCACTTACGGTTCCCCCTATGTGAGAGTTCAACTATCCTGGATACAAGTTTAATACGTGACAGCGAACATTGCTATGATACACATAGTTGAAACCAGCATTGCACAGAATTTCGTCCAGGGTATGTCCTCACTTTTGCTGCGAACTAGCTCTTGTAAGCGTTGCCCACATAATTTTTAAGTTGTTCTAAAGATATTAGTTACTTATCAGCGTATTTCTGGAAACTTTTCTGCTACTATTTTACATCAGTAAGTCGTCCGAAATGATAAACTTAGTGCACACATGCTTATTGTTGTAGAGAAGATTTCCATAATTCCTTGATAGCAGTAAACATATGCATCCTCTGCTCGCTCTCGAGATAATTAGTTCGGCACTGATTCGTATACCGTACTGTTCAGTAACCTATACGGCTCCCATCTACTGTAACTTGAGCTGCCCTGTTGTATTTTGCATTACAGAATATGGTTAGTTATATTTGACATGAGATTGCATATGACAGGAATAGTGATACCTATAGTGGACGCATGAATGAGAGAAGACTGGTGTGCGAAGTGTGAGAGTACGAGGAAAATGTAACGCATCATAAGTATTAGCTAGTATTATATATTTCGTTAGATATGGCTCGGCATGCTACCTCTGTGAAGTGAGAATGATAGGTAAACATTAAGTAGACTACATGCAGATAGAAGAGTGAGAGTTAGCACATATGAGTGTGTTATACCTATATATCATGTAGAATGGAGATGTGAAAAAGGAAGAGTATAATAAATCATTAGGTTGACGAATCAATTTTATCCAGTAATAGTTTTTTCTAATAAAATTCTTATGTATTTTAAATATGCTGCTGAATCGAATCTTAGTATCAATGAGTTATTTTGCGGAGATCGGTAGTGTATATCAATTGCTTTTATATTATATATATGTACATCTTATTTTTTCTTAAAAATAAGATAGATAAATTAAAATTAATGATTTATATTATATTTTTGATTGAATATATATCTATAATACTAATTCTTGAAGTCTTTTAATATTACTAAATTGTATTATATATTAATACATATTATTAGAGTATATAAATTATAGCTGCTAATATATATTATGTTTTGAGTTATTGTGCTAAACAATCTATATAGTTTAATAATTGTTAATAATAGCGTCATAATATTTATATCTACAGGTATTCCTACACTATCTATATAATCATAATACATATATTATATTATATAATTTTGGTATTAATATATTGAGTTATACTTTTTGATGGTAATTAGCTTGTATATAATTACACCGTATCAATAATGATATTAGTATATATAAGAAGCTGATATATATTCTACTGTAGCGAAACAAAGCAATGTATTTGTTATATATAATATCTCCGTATCAGTGTATAATATTTATCAATTCCTAATGTTATCTCAAGTTGATATTAGTTGAAATTAAGTGAATTGTTTTTGTATATTGCCTGTATTATCTCAGTATAATATAGATGCAATATTTTTATTATATTGATTATTTAGGATTGCGATAGTACTTAATTGCGCAATGTATTTGTTGATGACAGTTTTTATTGTATATTATTATTTCAGCTTTTGATATGAGATATATATTTTATATTAAATTAATATTTAAGATAAAATATTAATTAGTTAATAATATATTAGTTATTAATTAAGATATAATAATAAAGTCATATAGTAATTAAGGTAGAAGACTATGATAATGAGTATATACATACTGGCCAATACAAAAATAATATTATTTTTGCTGCTACATAAGGATATACTTTATCTGGGATATCTGTATATATAGCTATATCGATGAGTGCTGATTCTAGAAATAAGCATATTTTAGTCGTTCCAGATTGGCTCTAGTTCTTTGAGATACAGGGTGTTTCCAGTGCATTTACTCTTATAACAAATTATCTTTTATAATGCATATTTTACAGTAGTATGTTATTAATTTCTTTATTAACTTTAGAATACTTACCTTTTATATATATATATTAAATTTTATATTACTATTTTCAGAATCACTATGAGTAACATTCACGTAACGGAGCTCACTGATTATTAACTATCTTAGTAATATAACCATTATGTATATACTGTACAATACATCTAGTGTGAGTGATATATGCTAGGTAGAACCTAAGTAATATATTATACTAACTATATGTGAACAGGCATATCTGTGAATATTTGGAATGAATATCGGTAGACCAAGATAAGTCATTTGAGCTTTTAACCCTAATATGGTGCTCTTGTATAAACGTAGTGTCGAAATAATCTACGTCAGTGTGAAAAAAATGTGACGAGAAAGGTTTAAATTTGATATGTGCTTTATGTTATAATATAGGGGAGCCTAAATAGCACATCAGCACAGTGACTATGTTATTTTTTGTATGTAGTGAATCTATAGCCCGGTAACCCAATAAGGTATAATCTATTCGTACATAAGACTATACGTAAATTATGTGAGTTATCCGGATTTGAAACATGCAGATGGCATCCATGTAATACCACACTACGTGACTTGTAGTCATGTCCCCTAATACTCTAGTGTACTACTAATCACTCCAGAGAAGCATTGATTATCATTCGATGTAAGTCATAGATATCCTAATCGATATTGAGATGTGACTGTCACACGTGCAGATAGTAGCGTTAATGTAGATATATAATATATATTAGTAGGGCCGGTGAATGATCGTATAGGGTTGGGGACCTGCAGGAAGTCGTTAGAGCGGTGGTACGCCAGTCGCGTATCAGTACGTCAAAGATGAAGTGACATACATGTTTCACTTAACATCAGATATTCATTATCAGTTAACTTCCAGGAAGAGTAGTACAACTATAGTAATTTATATTTTACTTCGTTGACTTTAGATTCTGACGAGTTACTATCCAACAAGTAATTCTGAGCTGATCGTTAGACATCTAGACTAAAGTGAGAACTTCTTCCCTGCTGACTTTTGCGTTGAGAATAAATATTTAGCGCTATGACTTGTTTTGGATATATCCTGCGCACTACCATAACCCTAAATGTGTACTTACCTTATACTAATACTGCTACCAGTAAGATTGCGGCATTTTAGCTATGGATAGTCTTTCTTAAACGAAATAGCAAGCTAGCCCTTTGAAGTGTGTTTTCTATCTGTACAATGCGCAGATCTAGTTACGACTCGTATTCAATAGGTACGCAACAATAACTCCGAAAGAGGCGATACTGGACATATTCTTCTATATGATACTACAGACTCTCACTGAAGTTCTTTCTAGAAGCGATATAGTATAATGATATGCGTCAGTGGTGACTATGATTAGCTGCTCTGATTACGTTATTCGAGTACATGAATGAAAATCGGTCAACATCTTATTGGGCATGCAAAGCGGGATTATACTATATCCGATTGTATTCTATATATAGTCTTGGGATAGTAGGTCCTAAAAGAAAATCCTCACTGCGAAAAAGCTCTGTTATGGACCTGCTAGTGAATAATGTGACATGTAAGCTAGCATCAAAATAATCATAATTACATTAACAAACCAAATGAATGTAGGTATAAATATTATATATTTTCCCTCAGAAAAAAACCACTCCACATCCAAAATGAGGAACTGATGAAGACATATTGTTAGGGCCCTAGTACATAATGAGTGGTGATACCTGTTTCAAAGTTATTGCATGATCTTTTGTTCCAGGTTAGAGTGTTGGAAACTCATACAGCTGAATCCTTCTTTATGCTGGCACCCTGAAATTATCTCCGTTTAGATCAATCTTACGACCGATAGACAATTTATACTACTATTACATCTATGTGACTGATATTGAAGTCATCTGCCTGGAAAAGTTTAGTCTTTTGTTTCAGATCTTATATATTGGGGCAACTATAGTGATCTAACGTCCATACTATGAATAGAAACTCGTAGAGCCAGATACAATGCTTATCAGACCTATCAACACAACTTGAAATGCTAGGAGAGTTCAAAGTGTCTTACTATATTCGGTATCTACTAGTACATTAGAATACGGTATTTCAGATATCTAGAGAATGCTCGCTAGTTGCAGTGAACATAGGGGAGTAGGTTCACTTCATGCATTCATTATGCTCGTATGTGGAAAGAAAGATAGCTACCTAGTTACTTCACGCATGGAGATAACACCTTGATTATGATTGGCAGACTAATTGGTGTGGAGCTTACAACAACAGTGATTGTTCCATCCATTGCTGCACACAGAGACAATCATATTAGACAGCGCCGATTTGTAAATGCATTAATTGTGATTTCCATTATGTACTGTAAGTAGTATGTTATTAGACCTGACATTATTTTGCAGCATGTATTCCTGTGACTTTACTTGCATTACACTCTTTGACTACGTATAATTCTTCGTTTGTATTTTTTTTGTTACTTACTTTAATGCATATTATTTAATTCTATTGTTTCCATTGTTCTACATAAATAGTATTTTTGTGACCACTGGTAATCTCAAAACTAACAATTAGAACATCTATAAGTGCAAACGCGAGGTATATTCTTATCAGTAGGTCAGATACGATGTTACACGTGAGGTAATAGCACCGTGAACCTTCAAAATGCTTTTGTCAGCAAAATCTTTTGTGGAGACTCAATGTTTATATAATATCTGGGAAGGACTAGAGCTTCAAGAAAGCATCACCATTCAGACTGCGGTTACTATTAATTTGGTTGTGGAAACCTACTCAGTCTTAGTTGTTGTTGATTTTTTAAGTCACAGAGTATAATTAATATAATAGATTATTGGTATCAACTATTCATAGTAAAGGTTGAACATAAGCTTTAGAGTCACACATATATACAACATTATTTCCTTTCTTTTTTGTTTTTTTTACCTGCACAATGATTACACAAATTGGCTTTTTGTAGTAGAAGATCAGGGTCGGATTGATTTGAAATATAATTTCGGGATAGTTATTTGATACTGTATTGGGTCTTCAATCACATTAACTGTGGTTCTATATATCAAGCAGGAGTATTAGTAAATTGAGAGTAACATCGAGGGAAAAACCGCAAGTTAAAATTAATTTCTTGTTCATATTTTTTTAAATGAAAAAACTTTGAATAAAAAAATAGGTAAGGTTAATAAATACATGATATATATACTATATATATATACTATATATATATATATTATATATTATATATATATTAATATATAGGTATATATATATATATATAATCATATATATTATATGATTTTACGGAGTATATATATATATAATATACTATATATTATAATATATATAGTAATATATATAGTATATATATATATTATATATATATTAATATATATATATATAATAATATAACTATAATTATATATAATATATATATATAGTATATTCTTATATATATATATATATATATATATATATATTATACGGTATTATATTATATTATATAAATTTTTATACTCTTCTCTCTCTCTCTCTCATTCATCTCCCTCCTCTTACTCCTCTCTTCTTCCTACTCTCACTACTCCTACTCTCCTTACTCCTACTCTTACTACTATTATATTCCTTCAATGATGCTTCTTCTTTTCTATATGATCTACTTATAC
>JABUQX010138909.1:0-17032 GCA_015478945.1 Trachelipus rathkii | reverse complement strand
ATAATATATATATATATATTAATTAATATATATATATAATCTTTTTTATATATATATATATATATTAATATATTAATATTATAATATTGTTAACCAATACATAATTATATATATTAACTATTATATTATAGTATATTATATAATATATATGTATGTGATTAATATTTATATTACACGCAACGTGAAAGACAAAAGGGTTATGACCAGAAATTTGCTTAGTTAATAAATAATCATATCAACATATATAATACGTTCACAAATGGTTTTCAAACGGAGTTTTATATAATATTCATAATAATAGTTATATATATATATATATTAATAATATATATATATATATATATATTATATAATTAAATATATATATATAATATATATATATATATATATATATATATTATATTATATAATAATAATATATATATATTTTATAATATAATAATATATATATATATTATATTATATATTATATTATATTAATTAATTAATTTTAAATTATTTTACTATTACAAATAAATATGAAGTAATATTTAACACAAATGTTTATATATATATATAATAATAATATTATGATATAATATATATATATATATATATATATATATAGTATATATATATAGTATATATATTATATTATATATATATATATATATATAATATATATAATTAAATATATAATATATATATATATATATATTATTATATATAAATAATAATATATATATAGGATATATAATATATATATTAATATTATATATATATATATTTATAGAATATAATATATATATATTATATATATAATATAATATATTATATATATATATATATTATATATAATATTATATATATATATAAATAACTTAATATATAATGGTAGTGTGAGCAATCACAGAAATACTAGTATTAAAAATAAAATCATACTATTGAAACGTATATTTAATATTATTATATACATATCAATATAATAATATTAATATATTAATACATGTAACATATTTTCAGTAACAATCACGCATGTGACGATTAAAAATTACACATAATACCGATTTTTCAAATGACATATATTTTACTTTTTATATTATATTTATTAATATATTTAATTATATATTGATATATATTAATATATTAATTATATATATTATATAATATTATATATATATATATATTTAGTTTAAGTATTATGCTATTATATTATATTATTATTTTTGGTCTCGCCGCTCATATCTAAATTACTATTAACTCTGTGAACTTTTTACCTTTCTGAAAATAACTACACGCTAAATTATATATGTGCTTTTTACTGCTCATGAATTTATATCTTGGCGTGAATACACACATAGAGCTCATGTGTAATGATAGCTATATACATTCGTTTAAAATAACCTCAATGTACCAATATTAACGCAAGCATCTTTCACTCTTATCACCATTGAATATCAAATTGATCGTGATTATGTCATAAGAGAAAATTGACAGCGTATGGTATAAAAATATATAATCCAGAAAGTAAAGATAAATCCGAAGCGTACATACAAAAACATACATAAGATATGCATTGTCCAGCTATATATTGTTAACTATCGATCTTTATATATTAATTATTTTTATTTTATAGAATGTAATCTTAATTGATATCATTCTATTAGTAGTTACAATTTACATATATCCGTTTTATTATTTCATATATTATATTATATGCAATAATAATTAATTAATTTGTTGCTATAGAACATGTTAGATTTGTAAGTTTGGTAAGTGAGACAGATCTAACCTATCATTACGATTTCATTATATTATAGATGATATATTTAATAATAATAATAAATTGATTAATATCATATATTATCTCTATGCTAATATGTTTTTTAATAATTATTTATATTTATTTAGCATACTTTTATGATAGGTATCATATCATATTTTTATTATAGCTAATATTATATATATAATACTTGTGAATCATAGGTGTCTGTAAATCTAATAAATTAATCTTGACAGCCCGATTTATATTCTTATATTTCAAAATTTTAAAAAATTCCAATGTAAATTAATTCGAACGAGTGCTTTATTTTATATACTATATATTAATGAATCTGACACTCATAAATGCTTACTATTGAAATTTTGTCTCTTCATCATATTATATAAATACAGATCTTTGTCATATAGTGAAATAATATAAGATAGAATTAAAATTATTAATTCGACCTTCAACTTTATTTGTTGGTTTAGTAGAATCTAAACTTTACAAGAAACGGATGAGAAAATTTATTTCAAAAGTCTCCATAAAGATATTTCTTAAAAAAAATGCGATAAAATTTTTTTAAAAATTAATGATTTTATATTTTACTTACTGCATATAACCACATGTTTATATGAGAATAATATAATTTAATCAATTTTGCAAACAATTATTATTAAAGTTAGGGAAAAATTCTAAACCACGGACAAATTTACTTATGATATAAAAGTATTTTTCAAATTAATAATAATTTATAAAACTGATTTGTTCTACCAAGGGTGATATCCCAATAATTGACAAGATTCAGTATATATTGGGGTATAATTAAAAAATGGTACCACATGTGTTAACTCGGAATTTAATTATTTTAAAAATTACAATTTATAATAAAAATCGCAATGTTTAAATATAAAATTTCAAATTAGCATGCGAATCATATATTTGTTATTAGAATGATCAGTGTGCTGCTTTTTGGGGGTAAGCCCAAGAGTAAGGCAACGCCGCTACTAGCCTTAGTGAGCCAGAATTCCGATTAATAAAAGAGTTCTCCCAACCCATATCGATAATTTATATGTACTAACTAATAATAGTTATATAATATTAAAATCTTTAATAGATATATAATTTTAACGAGTAGATAAAGTATTTAAATTGGAAAGGTCTTCTTTAGCATACCATATTTGTACTTTATATTTTATATCGTTATTCATATATTTATTCTAACTGAATAAAAAATAATATATTATAGACTATCGCTTTGCTTTTGTTTTCGTATTTTGAGGTATAATAAATATAAAATATCGAATTAAATGAGCTCTAATTTAGCACCATAGATTCCTTAATGTAACCTTATTTTCATATAACATTAGTTGTTTTACTATACGAAATCATTATTTTCGTTTATCATTTATAAAACAATTAAGGAAAAATGGTATCAGGCAGAATTCAATTGGAAATTCAACTTTTGATGCTAAAAAGAGAGCGGATTTAATATAATTGAAAATATTAACTAATTGCTTTAACTTAATTAATACAAAATAAACCCTTAGGGAATAAATCCTATGTGAGTAAAAAAAATAATTATTAATATTACTTATTGAATATTATTGATAGTAAAAATATTATCCATTATGACCCTCGACTTTTCAGTCAATTTTATATTATACTGTTTCTAAATAAATGATTATTTATCATAATAGATATTATTTAAATATTACTATTAATATCATTATTATATTTTTAGAGTAGGCTCTCTATAAAATATTTACCTGTAATACTTATTGTAAGGTTTTTAATCTAACAATAGCTAAATTGGACTTTCAGAATATGCCCCCTTCTTCTAAATAAAGGTTATTTATAAATCATTTTAAAAATTTTATAAAATAAAGATTATATGTAAATTTAAGTTTAATAAATTAATACAAAACATAAATTTTTAAAATTATATATATATTTGTATGTGAATGATTAATAATAATTTAAAGTATAAATTTAATATAGCGATTAAATGTTGTGAAATAATTTAAAATTAACGTATATTATTTAGTTATACTATAGTAAATCATTATATATACCTTCATTAGCTTGGAGTTATAAAATGATACATATTTTCTATCAAATATTTTATGATCTATTATCCTACAGTATTTGGATTGTAACTGAGAATTGGAACATCTGATGCATTTGATGCAAAGTCATCATGAATAGTTGTGTAGTTATTTTATGATATTAATCGGTTTCTACCAAAGAGGTCTTCCTAGCTTTAATATGAGCGCGTACTCCTATATTCTAAATTGCGTTCGATTTACTCTCTTTTTTAATAGTTAGCGCAATAGATAGCTAGGTATGCATATTGCCTATAGTTGAATTTTCCTGAATGAGTCTAGAGAATATCATTTCGCAGTCCCACAGAAGAATTCAACAATGGTCAATATCTCTAAAAAGATGCATTAAATGATGTCATGTTAAATCCTTATACAGATTTTTATAGACAGACACTAACTCCAATAGTGATATATGTAAACTGAATGAAAGCATAAGAACATAGTTTCAGTGACTAACGCATATATAAAATGGAAGAAAAATAGTAATTGCAACTAACTCATATTAATTTTTATATGCACAAGTGATCAAATAAGATGTTAAGCATGAGAACTAAAATAGTACAGAGATAAATTTAAAATTAACGTCCAAAATATATAAATATGATAGTTAGAAAATGATCAACTCTGATAATAATATGTAGAGAGAAACATACAAACCACTCTCACGTATAATTAATACAGCTGTATGACAGACACCGTAGTTCCAAAAGTAACGTTAGATTCATTAGTAGTCAAGTATACAAGATTCATAAGAGTTGAGCCCTTTAAATAGATGTATACCAAACCTAGGATGACCGAGAAGATGTTTTGTCCCTTTTTCTTGATCCCTATTATATATATGATAAAATAAAAATAAGAGATAATGTGAAATTATAAAAAAAATTCAAATAAGTTTTGATCCATTCAATTAGTATATTGAAATTAGAAATTGTCACTCTACTGAGCTAACATTGGTTATTCAATATAACAAAAAGATAGTTAGTGTTTGTCCGATATTCCATATAATAGAATAAAAGATCTGAGCTCCATTATTTAATTGTATAAATAAGAAATTAATATAATTACATTGATAACTCAGATAATAAGAACTATTATAAATAATTATAAGATACACTAACCTTTTAGTAGTAATAACAATTAAAATAACAATTAATAAATTATTTTAATTTTTTGTATATTATTATAAACTATTCATGAAAATTTATAAAAATATAAAATTAGAAAATTCAATATTTAGGTTAATAATATATATATATACATTATATTAGATTATGTTGTATATTCAAATCTATACTACTAAAGTTAAGTTGTTCCCAACTTTACTAATCTTTTGTTTCAAAGAAGAAAAAATTTTTAATTAGATATATATTATATAACGTTAATAAGTCTAATCCTCTTTAATATAAATTGAGTAAATAATTACTCTACAGTGTATGTGACATTCTAAGTGGTATAGCTGTATATATCTCTTCCTCGCCATGCTAAGATAGCCAACAACTGTATAAAATTTAGTATTCAAAAATATTTAAGTATAGTGATCTGTATAGATATAAGAAATCGTTTGGATTTCAAATTATGTTATGTTATCTCCTATAAGAATTTGATATAGCCTATTTAAAATGTTGTTTCTATTGTATCATGACTGTGAGCTACATTAATTCCAATAAGTATCTTTCTTGGATTTAGCATATGATGAAGGTAACAGATTTACATTTTCAAAGGTATCATAATACAATCTGAAGTTTCGTCTTATCATAATATAATGAGTGAGTATAACATTCATTTTGATATATATATATTATATAAACACGTCGTATATAATGGCCCCATGTTTTACAACTACTGTTTAACCAATTAATTCTCTGTTAGTGAGTATTGTATATATTCAGTTATCCAAATTTACGTAAAATATTTATAATCATTGTATGTCATATTTACCTTACTTATCATATTGAATGCTTCTTAAGATCTATTAATAATTATATAATAATGAATTCGTTGACGTATATTAATTCTTTATATAATATTACCACAATTAATGCTCCTTGCCAATCTATTATATGGTTATTAGTGATATGTGTAGGAATAAATTCATTTGATCTATTATCTTTTCTAACATTATATTAATTAGTATACAAGATTAACACTTATCTTACTGGAGAAAAAGTTTATTTTTTCTGCATGTAAATATTCACCTCTTATCAAGATAAACAACACTCGACAAACCTATGCCAAATATAAGAAATTACTACTAGTGATTGAATATTTTCCATACAATGCCATAGCATTAATGCGATGGCATCAATTCATTTACCTAAACTAGGTAATGCACCAATATGGTGATGTTGAACCGCCCGAAATTACATATCTGGTCTAAGCGTTAGAAAAATGAGCATGCATCCATTGGTAATCATCATTCATCTACCATTTTATTATCCCCCACTTAAGAAATAATAAATATCATATATTATAACTATATGCTCTTCTAGCGTCTCTATCTCAGTTTACAATTATAAGGTGATTTAGAGTAATTTGCTTATAAAATGATGGTCTAAGTGATCTGTGGGAATTGGCGTAAATAATTATAATATGTATCCTAAGAGGTATCTCCTGAGATATGGAGCGTATCATTAAACCTATTAAATATATTTCCAGGTTAACTTATTTATGCATGTCATGTTCATAGGGCATCATTTTGACCATAGACAAAAATAAAGCTTCCTTAACTTTCATCTCAGATTCTATCCGATTCCTTTCAGTGTACTCATACCACAATAATACTTTGTCCTAACAGTTTGTTCTCTATACAGTATTCACCAAAACCGAGTTAGAATCTATGACAACAATCTAGTCTCTTAATATGTAATTCTGCTATTATTTTCCGTTATAATTATTTCATCGCGTATTGTAGTGTGAGACTATTCCATCATACAGGCGTAATCTTGATAATTACATAAATGTTACATATGTATATGTATTACTCATTGTGAAATCTTACTATGTTTACCCACCTTAAGACATATTATATATATGTTGTCTTTATATTCTTTTGTGTTAACACTGTTTTCTCTGTTATTTTCCATTCCATAATTCTATTATGCACATATAGATTTATAAGTCATTCAGAAACAAATTGAGAAGCCGAGTATAGATTATCAAATCTTATATAGCCAGTCCGAAAATATTATTTCCATTCCGTTCACCTATCTTAAAAATTCTTCAAATTGGATACCTACGGTATTGGAATCGGAGTTACATTATACCGCTGAATTCAAATTAGTTGCTCGTAATTATTATACCCATTCGCAAGTATCTTTTATATTCTCTATAATTCTAACGCCTTCCACTGCCACTTTAGAACAGATTAGTCTCTATATAGAGAGAAATATAAAAAAGAAGTAAAATTTTTATAAAGGCTAAAGAAAATATTACATCCGAAGAAACCAAACGCTTGTTATAATGAATAAATAAAAAATCCTTTAAATCCTTGAGTAGTATTCCTGTTATAGCTACCTCATGCAATTTAATCTACACTTCTTGTTGTCAAATAGAGTTAATTACTTCTTAGTATAACCACATTTTCTATGACGCCAAATTTACAGCTTCCAAGTTCGTTACTATGTAATCATCTTAGTTTAAACTGTTAGTGACGTAATCTAGTCTATTGATTATTATATACTACAACTTTGATAGTCATGCAAGATCCGAAGAACATCTTCATATCTTGGTCGTTAAAGTAAAGTTTATATCAGTTAATTCCAATCATTATATACTAAAAATGATTATAAATATACAAAAATAAAAAATTATAAATTCTTTAAACTTAGTGGTTAAACACTTGATATTAGTTTTAATGCATCGCTAGATTTCGTAATAAACTAAATATAAATGAATAAAAATATTATATAATGTTCATGGTTTACAATTTGACCAGTCTTTAATTTGGGATAAATGCATATTAAGTAAACTCTAATTTGATTTCGTGTTACGTGATGAATATATTACATGCGGAAACTTAAATAAAGTTATGAAGTAATATAATAATAAATGAAAAAAGATCAAATAAAAATATTTTATTTATTATTGACATTTTTATTGTATTATATCAACATTATATTAATAATATATCATATATATATAACATAATAATAAATAAAAATTCGACAATCTATAATATTTAAAGTTACTCTTTTCATTCCATTATTCTTAAATAGGTGAATTAAATCAATATATAACTAACTATTTTACTGTCTTTAATCAACGAAATTGAGACTTCTTCTTACATGTGTTTGAATATCTGACCTTACTTCGCAGTAGTAGATTCTAGGCTAGTTTTCTTGGAGGTTAAGATCTGGTGAAACCTGATCTGAGAAGAAGAGACGTGAGAATGATTCTGCAACCTCTGGTGCTGTATGATCCATCTTTGACGAAAGATTGCGAAGAGATAAGGAGATAGTGACTGTCTCCGTAGTAGTGTGAAAGAACAGTAGGTGAAATATCTTTGATCTTCTCCCACCGTGTTATACCTTGGGGTGAGTATATTGTCTATATGATAAAATATCCTATCTTTACCTTAGTTTTCTTAATATCGAGTAGAGGTTCATAACATACCTGGTTGTAAGATACTTGAGTATATAAGCTTAATAGTCTGTTCCACATTAACTGGACAATTCTTTCTGTTATAAGGTAGACAATATATTTTCAAATTTGTTTAACAATTGTAACTTTGGATTATATATTTCATTGTGTTTAGGTTCTGCTACTGGTATCCATATTTTCTAGTTATTCACAGCTTCAGGTGTTTCACCTTCCATATTGAATTGCGATTCTTCCGTTATATTTCTGTTTGTTTGAATAATTTTTATCATAATATATTTGTAAATGAAAAAAACATATGCGGGCTAAATACAAAAAAAAATCTTAATTTATTTAATAATAAAATTACTTTCTTAGATTTCAAATTTTCAATCCTATCATTAATTATTCTTCAGATTTATTCAATGATTATTAACTATATAGTATTTTATGTTTCCTTTTCTTAATAGTTTACGTTAATTTCTGTTCTTTGCTACTGAGCGATATATAAATAATATTTATTATATATTGGTATCATTTATCAAATATTCATCATTTCATCATTCGACTCGTATCTACTTTCAAGTTATAATATATCATTACATTTATCTATCAAACTATATATCATTGCCTTTAAGATATTATATCTCTATAGAATGTAAGTATATACCTATTTCAAAATCATTTTCAATAAGCCTTTCAAATATTCTGAAAAAGGACCTCCCATTTCGAAACAGTTTAGGTGAATAGGTGTGGTGGTATTGGATTCTCTGATACTAGTATCACCAAATCTACGCTTATCTAATGGGTCTATCTTATATGCCTATTTTTGTAATGCTTAAAACTGCGGTTTTGAATACTTTTTAACTTCAATGTTGTACTATAAATGTTACTCTGGTACTTAAGTACTCATTCTGTATCTCCTTAATTCTTTCATATAATTTTCTATATTCTATCCTATACTATTATCACGATTTAGGAATCTGATAGATAATTTATTTAAAAGGCTTTCAAGTTGGTATATCTGACGGCATACGTTTCGTATATCCATATAGTAAGAAATAAATTGAGGGATCGTTGATTTTATGTGAACTACCTAATGTATATATTGTATATATTTAAATATATAAGCTTGCTTATGAGGTAATACCAAACTTGGAAAGCTGGTTGAGACTTACTTAAAGAGCCGGTCTCATCCAATTAATATTTACGTTAATACTCCATTGTTAAGTGATCTCGTAGAAAAATCAACCGTTGGTACTCGGATTACAAATTAAATAGGACTGAGTTCTTGCAAGCAGTATATTATGACAAAGAGTGAAGCTTCAATTGCTTTCTCACCTTTTATACTAAACAGAGAGGTTGCCAAAGCGTTTGACAGCGAGTAATTAATTGAAAAACCATCAATTTAATTGATTGATTTAAAAATTATGGAAACAATACCATAAGGTAGCAAATACAAAACTATGTAACACATAAATATTACATTAGTCAAAACTATATAGTTTGTTCATAAAATTATTTAATAATTAACCGTGGCGGTATCTGATGTCAATCTACACGTTAGAAACTGATGTTTATTCTATCATAGAGAATTAAATAATAAATTTATTTCTTTAATTAGAAATAAATATTGATTTAAAATATATTTAAAACAACCAGGAAACTTTCCTGATTATTTTGATACCAATATTAAACTTGTGAAGCAATTAAAAGATCAGAATTTTACGATTTTTGAAATCAAAAAGTGGGAGGTCAAAAGATGACCCGAAAATTGACCTTCCCGTTCAAGGAGGTCAATAAAATTTCGACAGGTGAAAAACAATGTTTAAATTAATTAAATATTTTATTCCCAACCGAAACCTTTGAAGGAATCGAAGGGTATCGAGGGGGGGGAATATTTTAAAATAGGCGAATTGGCTTAAAAATGGAGGCCTAATTTTAGGGGTCAATTACTATATTCATAAAATAAAAAATATAATATAGATTACTTTCAAACTTTGATAGAATATAGCTCAATATGTCTAAGACAACTGAGGAAAAAATGAGACTTTAACACTTTGATAAAGAGAAGATATATATTAGCCGGTTAAATGTATCAAAATTCACATCCTAAATTTGAAGCAAGATATATATATATATATATATATATATATATATATATATATATATATATATATATATATATATATATATATATATAAAAAAACATAAACAATATATATAAAAATATATATATATATATATATATATATATATATATATATATATATATATATATATATATATATATAAATATATATATATATATATATATATATATATATATATATATATATATATATATATATATATATATATATATAAAAATATATTGTATATATATATATATATATATATATATATATATATATATATATATATATATATATATATTATAAGGATTTAAATATTAATATCAATAAAACTGCAAGAATTTATTTAAAAGTATTTAGCATATATATATATATATATATATATATATATATATATATATATATATATATATATATATATATATATATATATATATATATATATATATATATATATATATATATATACATATATATATTTCTGTTTCCGTGGCCCACCTTATTGGAGGGGCCACACCGCCTCCAGAAAGCCGGCCACTGCTCTTGGGCGGTTCCACAGGTCGAGAAGAGAAGTTACAGCGAAGGTGGTACGGGGTGCGTCGAGGGCGGGGCACTCCAGAAGGAAGTGCTCCATTGTGTCCTGGAATATACGACATCTAGTTCAGATGGGGGAGATAACGTTGTCAAGTTTGAATCTGAATTTATATTGCAAAAGATTTGGGTGGTGACCTGATCTGCTCCGGGCGAGGTTAATTTGGTCTCTTCTAGACAGTGATTCTTCTGTAGGGGAGATGTTTGGGGATGGGGTGTTTAGTAGATTGTTATTGGGGCGGTTTTGTAGATATGTGTTAGTTAATTGTGTATGGATGTGAGTGAGCCAAGACCTATTTGGGGGTGGGGGGATGTTGTTGTAGATGTCATTATAAAGTTTGGCTGGTGAGGAAGGGGGGATTTTAGTCTGTGTCGGGGGGGTTGGAGAGTATTTGGTGACATGGATGGGTTGGATGGAGTGTTTTCTGGAAAAATTGTGTCCCTACCATCTTCAAGTGGGTAGGGATGGGAAGGATGTGTGTCTCGTCATGTAGATGCTGGATGGGGGTTGTTTTAGTACATCCAGTGATTATTCTAAGGGCAGTGTTTTGTGTAACTTGTAATTTGTTTAAATTGGATTGTGATAGTGCTGGGAACCATGCGGGGGAGGCATAGTTTATATTTGTTCTAAGGAGTTGTTTGTAGATTGTGGTAAGGGTGTGTTTTCTGTCACTGAAGTTGTGTTGGGAAAGGGTTCGGAGGGTGTTTAATTTTCGTTTGAGGAAGTAATTTGGTCGATGTGGGGGGAGAAACATATGTGTGTCGTAAGTGAGTCCTAATATTTTTGGGGTTTTGTTTAGGGGGAGGTGGTTGTTGTTCAAGTAGACTATTCGAAAAATTCGACCCGGAAGAAAATCTCAGGAATTTCGCCCGGGGTGCCAAGATTCCCCACCCCCCTCCACCAGGAGGGTTACTGCCGAAAGGAGCCAGGCTAGGGCCAGGCTAGGGCCAGGACCACAGGTCATATTATATATATATATATATATATATATATATATATATATATATATATATATAGTATATATATATATATATATATATATATATATATATATATATATATATATATATATATATATATATATATATATATATATATATATATATATATATATATTATATATATACATGGGCGTCGCCAGCTTCCAAGCAAGGGGGGGCAGCTTAAAATTTTATAGAGCTTTTATATATATATATATATATATATATATATAATATATATATATATATTAAAATATATATAGAGTATATATATATATATATATATATATATATATATATATATAAAAGAAAGAAGACATAAAACTAGAAATATTTGTATGGATAATTAAATGATTAATATTTAAAAAAATTTATTTTATTAAAACAATAGAATATTAAATACAATATGCAATGATGGAAAATTCACAATATAGAGCAGTTGCAAAATTGTTATTATTAAAAAAGTAATTTCCTTGGGTTTAACGCAAATTTATCAACTATTGTTTCAATAAAATAATCATAATTGACAAACACAATTTTTCTGTGTACACTCATCATAGCCAGTCAGTTTAACCTGTCGTCTTCCTTAGTACTTCGCAGCCAAGTCTTGATCCTTCGCAGAGTACTGGAAGAGTGTTCTACTGTACTGGTGGTGCATGGCTGGGCGAGTAGTATCATCAAAGCCTTTTTCGTCGACGGAAAGAATGGTTCAGTCTCCTTTAAGACTTGGGAGACAACAAGATCTTTTAGTTCTTCACTACTCAGTTTCTTGTCCTTCTAAATTTTGTACCAAAGTTCTAGCTCTTCTTCTATGCCTACTATGTGGTAAAAACTATAAAATGAAGCTGTATTTTCCTTTAACTCATCGATTGTTATGAATAGCATGTGGAAAGGATGTAGATATGTCAATGATATCTATTTGGGTTTGACCCATTATCTCCACCTAAAATGTGACACACCTGGTTTGAAGCGATTTTGACAGAGAACATTAAATGTAGTTTCTCTGTAATCAAAGAAGGTCGGGTGCCAGTTCAGGTCATTTTTCAGACTTTTCAATTTTTCAAAACTTCAGCCATCTTATCAACTTCCAGATTTCGAAATGACTCTCAAACTTGAAATATGCATAGAGGGGTCCATTACCTACAATAGCACGCTGATTCTTTTTTGAGTTTGTGCTCAGCGTCCATTTCCGCCCCACTTTTTTTGGGATTTGAATGAAAGAACAGTGATAATTTTTTTGCAATGAAATTTCAGGGCTTATTAATTGAGGGGAAGATGCACATTTTTTACTTAGATCATTTCTTTGTATATGCATTAGTTTTGGATTTGTTCTTGGAACAAATTTTCAAAAAAAAAAAATTTTCGAAAATTTAAAAAAAAAAATTTTTTAGTATACAAAAACATTATTTAAGTAAGAAAGATGCATCTTACTCAACTACATATGCTCTGAAAATTTCATCCACTTCGCTGAACAGAAAAAAAATTATCGCAATTTTTCATTTCAAAATAAAAAAAATGGGTTTGGAAATTGGACAACGCTGAGCACAAAACTCAAAAAATCGAAAAAGTACTTCCGTACTATTTTAGATAATGGACCTATCTATGTATCTATGCATATTTCAAGTTTGAAGTCATTTCGGAAAAAATTCTGGAAGTTGATACGAAGAATGTCAGAAACATGGGTTTTGAAAAATTGAAAATTTTGAAAGAATGACTACAGACAGAAAAACACCGGTAAACAACGTTTTAGAGGGTAAAAAAAGCTACATTTTGGTGTTTATATAGTCAAAATCGGCTGAAAATTCTGAATTTATGTCCATTTTTAGGTGGGGCTGAAAATGGGGTCCAAAATAGGCCCAAAATTGGATCTTGCCCTTAACTCATCGATTGTTATGAGTAGCATGTGGAAAGGATGTAGATATGTCAATGCATAAGCAGGTGTATTTCCAGTAGAAACCCGTAATTCCAAAGAAGAGGTTATAGAATCTAGATACAGAGTTATTAAGGATCCTCTCCAGAACTCCGTGGGATTTGTTGCTGGATAGTTGCTGCGGTGCAGCTGCCTACCAAAAATCCGTGGTATATTCAGATTAAGTCCTAGTTGCTCGGCGATTTGATAACATCTTTCCGATGGCTCCTAACCATTTCCACAATATGTTGAATGTGCTGCGAGGTTTTGACGATATCCAAGGTCTTGGATTGGAGAGCATTTACAGCTGGCTCTAACGTCGCAGAGTACTTCGCGATCACGATCAATATCATAGCCATGATAAATGACGACTTACATGACGCTGAATGCAACTGAAAGCGCTTTTTCTTTTGGCGGTTTTTCCTTCAAGAGAAAGGATTTCTAATGCTTGCATCATTCGTACAAAGGGCTCCTTAAACACTCTGATGCACTTGTGTTGTTCAGACCATCTGGTCTGGCATAGGCTTGGAATGTTTGGCATTAATTTTCTTTGCAAGACCGACTAGCGAAAAAACGTAATAATGTCCTTTATAGTACCCACAGTATTGCGGATTTCTGGTATTGTGTTCAAATCATTTACTACTAGATTTTGTTTGTGTGAAGAGCAATGAAAGAACAATGCTTTTTTATACTTTTTCCTCAATATTACTTGGACACCTCCTTCTTTGCCAGACATCGTGGAACAGCCATCGAAACCCAAGCCCAAGCATTTCTCGGGATCTAGTTCTTCAGTCGTGACAAAATCGTCACTGGCTTTTGCAATGGTTTTTGCGTCAAGCGTTTTCAGTTCTACAAAGCCAATAAATTCCTCTTTGACTTCATCAGACTTGTTCTCGAAATAGCGCAACACTATGGATAATTGTTCTTTCCAGAAATATCAACGGTTTCATCTGTCTATACGCGCACGCTTCCTTTAATTATTAACGATGCTTTCCTTTATAGTAGTACCACTATAGAGAAATGATCTCATTCTGAATCTGAACTGATTAGTATGTGGCATTTTTCTTCCCCTTTTCAAAATGGTTTTTCAATGACTGATCTCCGGCATCTATACGTAAGGGACGCAAATCTTGCAACACTCCCTCATCATGATGCTTACCTCGAAGCGGTAAATCGTTCGTACCAGAAAATGTCACACATGAAATTATTGAGGATAATATTTTTTTATTTTCTTCTATGATTTTCTTAGAATGATGGTTAATTTGGATGTCTACCGGCACGTCCTGTAGGAACAATCTTGCAGCTTCAACAGCAGTTTTATGCCACTCTGTGTTTGTATATTCCCTTACAAACCGCATGAACATCTTTATATTTAGTGAAAGGTCTTATTGTTAAAGAGCCTAGGAAACCCCTCTGACCGAACTTTTATTTGGTGGAAATAAAATAAAAAACTTGCAAAATGCTCCCTTTAGGCGCCTGGAGTATATCAGCTAAGGTGAATATGTCTCCAACCATTCATAATTGAATTTCCTCTTAAAGTGGGTAGCATCTTGCAAAAAATTATAGGTCTTAGTAACTGTAACTGTTTCTTTTTCTCTGTCAAAATCATAGATGAATGTCCAACGTATCTACCAATATCATTTTCGTGAATGTCATCTACTGAAACGCCAGCTCCGAAATCTGGACCCATATCTTGACTCGTTCAGGTGCTGGACCTGGGTGTGGGCTCTTCATCATGCGAAATATGCGAAGTAGGAGGGATTGCCTCTTGTGTAGTCTTAGTTGACTTATTATCTTCTTCGTTTTCACCACTACCATTTCCAATTTTATCTGAGTTCTTCCTTTTCAAATTTTCTGCAAACAATATATATATATATATATATATATATATATATATATATATATATATATATATATATATATATATATATATATATATATATATATATATATATATATATATATATATATATATATATATATATATATATATATAGTTCTACTACTGTAAATCTCTGCCCCATATGGTCATAGGCTAATAATTTTACTAATAATTAATATTAAAAGTATAGAAATTATGTTGAAAACCACTAATTTCTGTGTTGTAATGAAAAATAGTTTTTTAAAATGAAGCTAACCTCATATGGACAGGTAACATCATGTGTTACAAAATTCCTACTTTTAAGAAGTAAATACACAAAATTTTATTAATATTTAAAGTAAAACGTACGTACCAAGGAATCTCCTAATATCCATGATCTGATGAAATTGAACTATAACTTTACACTGAGGCGGTTGAATTATAGTGGTGTCACGGAGTGATAATTTCAATGCTACTTTGAACCTTATACAATTAATAAAGAATTGAGAATCCGACTGAACACAAAATTTAGAATTTATATATACATATCAACTTTAAAAAAAAGCATAGATAGAATAACAACACAGTTTTTATATACAAATTAAAAGAGCATATAAAATGAGTGAGAAGACCTTGTATCGGCAAGAGAAATGTGAGAAAATGACGATTGCAACTAGCCTTCGCTCGTAATCGTGTATATATATATATATATATATATATATATATATATATATATATATATATATATATATATATATATATATATATATATTATATATATATATATATATATATATATATATATATATATATATATATATATATATATATATATAAAATATTTTAAATATATATATATATATATATATATATATATATATATATATATATATATATATATATATATATATATATATATATATATATATATATATATATATATATATATATCGTAAACGTACCTAACGGCCACCCGAAACGGGACGTTGGATCAAAAAAATTCGCAGGTAGACTCTATAAGAGTAAACACTTCTAGGGGGCAGCTCCCTGCATCCTGCCTACGCCTATGTATATATATATATATATATATATATATATATATATATATATATATATATATATATATATATATAT
>JABUQX010138908.1:10000-19622 GCA_015478945.1 Trachelipus rathkii | reverse complement strand
ATGAGGTGGGGGTCTTCCTTCTCACACTTTTTTGATTACTGTTGTTCGTTTCCACGCATAGTACCCATAAACAACTAGGACGCCTCTGCTATAGACATATTCATATGCGTTAATAAATACAGTTACATTTACAGGTTGGTAAACGCGTCAAACGTTACCAACAATAGTTTTAAAAGTGAATGTAGAAAAAGGTTGGAAGAAAACAACTTTTATTCAGACAGTTCATATATCGTATACCATGTTGATATGTAATAACGTATGTTATTAGCTATCATAACAAATTTACACCTATGGAATCATATCCACAGCATGCAAGAGGAGGAAGAACGTCAGGTCGTTTCAACTTTTACATACAGTATTTACAAATGGTACGAAGACGCTTCCATTCCACGCGAATACATTGCCTCAGCCCTTGTGGGCGCCAGGTTTCATGCATGCCAATGACCAGTTCTGATGCCGGTAATTGGATCCCCTACATGCGTTGGTATTCGACGTCGAAGATCATCCGGCGAGTTCGAAGTCCGCCTGGCCATACGCCTCGTTGAATACAATAGACCCCACAGACCAGCACAACTGCCGCACACCGCAATAGCAACAGCGGAACATCGCGCGAGCGTGTACCCTCCACGCTGCGGAGAACCACCCCTACGTTCTTGGAGTCATAACCACGCGTTACATGGTATGCTTTCGAGATACCCCCACAGAAAGTAGTCAGTGGTGTTACAGTCGGTGAAACGCGCAGGCCATGGACATGGACCAGATCTTCCGATCACCATCGTTCCGGAAAGGTTGTGTGAGGAGATCTTTCACTATAGCCTGCTGATTCCTTGGCACCCATCATTGTTGGTAATATATATCTTCGTGTGTTCCTTTAAAGATATCACCCCAGGAAGATCAACAAGGGACCTCTGCAGGAACATGAAGGTTAACGCGTGTCCTGTCAAGTTTTTCCCTCGAAGACAGTAAGGCCCGATCATCTACTACTATTTATATGGGCTTGTTTCCGCCAAATGTCGGAACGTTTCCACTGTTTATGCATACCGGTTATTGTAAAGCGATGATTCATCGGTCTTAAGATTTTTTTCCAATAACGTCCTGTACACTCCATTAGAAGGCAATCAATGACAACCAGGAATCCCAGCGCCGTTGTTGGTTTCCACGATTCAAACCATGCACAATGTGTGTGGCCTATATGGATACATGTTGTGTACGCAACACGAATCCGTCGTATGTCTTCCTTCGATATTCCCAAGACCAAACTAGCCTGCCCTAATGAGCCGTGTGGATTTATACTGGGTGATAGCGGAACCGTCCCAGTTCAACGTCGGAATGTACGGATCACGGACCCCCTCCCGTATGTGATGAGGGGGTTGAAACTCGACGCCCATGCTACCTTGGAAACCGCAGTCTGTAAACTATATGGCAATCGCCATGTGGTTCGGCGTTTCGTCGATGTGGATACGTTGTCCATATATCCTGTAGCCAGCTCTGCCGCATTCTTGTGTTTGCGCAAGTAGCACTCCAAATTACGCTTTTCGTCTGGCGTATACTGGTCACGTGGCTTGTTCCAAATGTATGCTCTACTAAACAAACACTCTGAAGTTATACGTTTCACTACACCTTATTACGCATAATTTGTAGGTTATGACATAACCCATATGATGCTGTTTGTGGTTGTACACATTCACATAACCGTATTTATTAGACTACGGATCAATATAATCTAAAAAAGAGCATATTATAGTTTTAAATTTTAATGCTATTGTTAGCTGTATCGAATGTTTAAATACTAATTGGCATGCAGCATATTTGTATTAGACCTATACTTTAGTCTATTGACACGTATTCGGCTTTTGTAGGGCAACCATGAATGTCTCGGAGGACGTGTGCTAGTTGTTTATGGGCTACAATGCGTGGGAAACGAAACAACCGTATCAGAAAAAAATCGTCTAAAGGAGATCCCCCACCTCATTTTTGCCCATTTCACAGAACCATAAAAATATTACTTCATCTCATTCGACATTCGCATGTTTGTGCGTGGTTTCGTATTGCTCGTGCTCAGACACCAATGTAACATATCCCATCCTCCTAAATGAATTAAATATTCGAACTTCTATTCTTACACATTGTTCATTACGTAATCCCGTCGGTGATACAACCGCTGTAACATACCTTCCGTGAGCACCCTGTAATTTATATAGATTATATATATATATATATAGTAATATATAGTATATATATATATATATATATATATATATATATTATATATAATATATATATAATATACGCTTAAATTAACAGCTTTAAAATAAATAAAGACGTTTAAACAATATTTTTACTTAAAGAGAATGGCAGCATTTAAAAAGTAACAACAAGAGCTACTAGAGTAAAGTAAATTAGAGAAAATTCTCAGTAAGCAATCTCGCTATTGGGCGATTTCTGCACGAGTAAAGGCATTTTTTTAGATGGTTGAAACACATAGACATTATGTGAGAATTTAATGGCCGATGATTCTTACACTTTTGTTTCAATTTTACATAATATTTAATATTTATTACGTATATTTTATTTATTATTAACCAATTTTTGCAATAAAACAAGAGGATTTTATCGTAGCATTATGATGATATTTTTAAAGGATTGATCGTTTCTCTAATGTTAACTCGTGCTTAGCACGACGTGAGGAGTGGGCCCTTACCTATTTATATTATATAATCTTATACTATATATAATATATATATATATATATATATATACTATATATATCATATATATTATATATATTATATATATATATATATATATATATATATATATATTACCATACCTCTGTAAAACTTGTATAATAAGATACTATATACTAGGCAGTATGGCATTTGTACAAAGATATGTATGTATATATTATATATATATATAATAATATATATATATTATTATAATATATATACTATATATATATATATATTCGTCAATAACACCATTCATAAACACTCGTGGATTTTGCTTAATCCCCTTAGTGTTTTGCTTAAATGGACGGTCGATTTGAGCATGTCATATAGGTGATATCTGAGTACTCAGGATCCAATTCCTACAGTTAATTTTTAAATTATAATTAATATTTTCTTACCTGTAGTTCAAACTTTATTAAATACATACTTTAACCTGTCTAACGTGAGAACTCAGAGTAGTTTATACGCTAACTACTCTAGGAATTGACAACAACTTGACACTAAGAAGCTACGGTGAAATTCCGAAAAAAGGGAAGTTGCTGTATAATCTTCGACTGGATGAAAGTTCATGCTGTTCCTCTAAAGTTTTTTTCCTCCTCTAAATATATGGTTAGGTTATATATATCCATAGCCATGTAACCCTAAGTATTCTATAGCCGTGTATAATTATACCCTATGTAAATGAGTTTATGCATGCTGCCTCAAATGCTACATCCAGTCTGTTTCAGAGAAGTATGGCTTCGGAGCCTAGTGCGAAAAGAAGTATTTTCTCTTTAACCAACAGTTATCAATGTTAACAAAATATTTCAGTCGTTGAAGATGTGAAATATGAAAAAAACAAATATCAATATCATAGGCCCCAATTGCAACTATTACTGCCATATATTACAAACATTTATCATGCAGTAATAACACATGTATGATAATTGTAAATTTTGTAACATGCACAAGAATTGAAGCCTAAAATAATATATTGCAACAACCAAATTCCAGCGGACTATTTTTTTCTTGAGAAAGGTGCAAAAAATAATATATATTATAAATGTATAATAAAATATATATACTATATATATATATATATAAGTATATATAATATATAGTATAATATATATATATATATATATATATATATATATGATAATTATATTATATATAATAATATATCATATATAGTTATTCGGGTGTTTTTAGAATTCGCACGACTTCCTCGCAAATTATCTTAAAAAAATACAATTATTTGGCATTCAGCACGCGGAACTCGATGTGAATAGAAATAATTGTTTTCTGATAGGACTTTGTTAGCAAAATTTAGCAACTTTAGCTTTGAGAAATTAATAGAATGAATTGGGCCGTTAATGCCGTCTCAAGGTAGTGACAGTCAATTGAGTCCACAATCGACCAAATCTCGCAGTATTATTTATTGATACGGCTCGCTAAGTTTGAACAATTCCACCAATTCGGCATCCTATTAGCTGTGGTTGGGATTACTTCAGATATTGTTCTTCCTACGATTCCGCCAAAACCGTACACTTGCAATCTAACATTATCTCGGTAAAGGAAGAATGATATCTGAGTGTTAAGAAACTATCTAAGCAACAAACCACAAGGAAAAAATGTGAAAGGAAAATGACTGGGTAAACAGAGTAAATGCATCTTCTAATTCAAGCTTAAAACAAAGCAGGACTATTCTGAAACATATAAAAATACAAATATTATGGGACGCTGAAACGAAAAATCATAAAGCATTGATATAGTAAATTTACAGAAATTTATGGAAATGGACGATGTTCTGTTTCGTCACATTGAAATTCTTGGCTTTGTAACGGCTAATGAAAGGTGCGGTCCATTCAATAAGACATTCTTCAAAGGAAAAAAATCCCACTAGATATTACTTCTTAGAAAATGTATGACGGCGTTTGTTAAAACTTAAGTTTCAGAATTAATAACCTTATCAAACACTCATTCCCAAGCTTAACATATTATCCACCAACGAATAGTCTCAAACTCAATCAGCAGTTTCTTTGTATCCTTTTCAGAGTAGTCATGCCGTTGACATTATTTCAAAGGCCAATTTTGTGTGTGTATCTTGAACCTCCCACTGAACGTCATACAGGTGAATATTTGAGTGACGTATTTGAATGTTGACGAAATGGAACTTATCCCCAGATGATTTTCACTGTGTCATGAGAGATGTTTGGTGGCTAAGTATAAAGAAACATTGTTTTTCCTTAAGTGAAAAACCACAAATCAGTCAACCACCAATATTAGAAATGTTGTACATCTCAAACAGCAGTCAGCAAAGTTCTTCTCATAATATAGGGTCGCATTGAGTCACACTTTATTTCATTTCGACTAAGGCCCTTCAGCTAGAACTACACAAGGAAAAATACATGCCAGAGTTTAAAGTTCGCTACACTTTCAGTATACATGACGTTACTCTCCGAATTATGCTTAAGGTTGCACACGCACACCTTAAGGAAAAAAAATCTCTCTGCCCAGTACGGTAGCTCTGATGATAAAATAAAATGTCTTCCCATCCCCATAATAATTCTATTCTAGCCAATTGTTTCAATGTGCTCCAATCAGTCGAAGAATTATTATTTTATTGATAACACTGCACAACAAATTTTAAATTTTTTCTGCCCTTTACATAAAAATATGTGATTCTGTATAAACCAAAGGTGCTTGTTAACATTTTATGAAAACAAAAAGTCTCCATCACGAACCGCTTTTTGTGGACACACCTTCAGTATTTATACATATTGGTTACATTGAATGTGTCAACAGTGTCTTGCTGTATTACTAGCCAGCACTAAGGTGTAGCAGATCGGTGATTTTTCACTATCCGCGGATCGCGGATAGTAAAAATCATTTTTCACTATCTGCGGATGCGGATAGCGGATAGTTATGTTTTTTAAGCGTCTTTTAGCACAAAATTGTAACATATAATACAAGTTATATATATATATATAATATATATATATTATAATATATATATATTATACTATACCTATATATATAGTATGTGTGTGATATATATATACTTATATTAATATTATATTATATATTTATATATATATATTATATATATATATATATAACTATAATATATATAATATATATATAATTAATATATACTATATATTATATCTATATATACCTTATATATATTATATATATATATATATTAGTGATATTATATATATTAATTTATTTATTATTTATTTATATATATATAAGTATATATATAATATACTATAATAATTATTATATATATTTAATAATTATATATATATTAGATTATATGATAATATATATATATAGAAATATATATTATAGTATACCGTGCTTACCACGATTGCGGGACGTGCCACCCACTCTTTGCACCCCACCACATATCTTTTGGCCCAGGCCTCCACCCATTCTGGAAAAGGTATATACCTATATATTAATATTATATATATAATATATATATATATTAGTATATATATATATAAATTTTACTATACTTATATATATATATATATATATATATACTACTACTAATTATATATATATATATATTTATAATATATATATATACTATATATATATATATATATATATATATATATATATTATAGTATATATATATATATAATATATATATATAGTATATATATATATATGATAATATAATATATATATATATATATATATACTATAAATACTATATATATATAGTATACTTATATATATATATAATATATAAATATAATAATATAATAATTCTACTATATATATATATTATATATATATCAATATATAATATAATATATATATATAATATCATATATTAGTATAATGTATTAGTAGTATATAATATATATATATAATATATATAATATATATATATATATAATATATATATAATATATATATATAATATATACACTATATATATACATAAATATATATATTATATACATATAATATTTATATTTAATGAACTTGATACTTGAAATTAGTAATTATCAAATTATGCTTCTAAAACAAAAGCTTCTGAGCCATTTCAAGGGAGAGTTTGCTTCTTTTTTCTTCGTAAATGAAATCTGCACCGCTGAAAAGACGCTCACCAGCTACACTTGTTGAAGGGCATGCTAAGTATTCCCTCGCGAGTTCTTCAAGATGTGGAAAACTTTTACCATTATCTCGGCCATGATAACAATGGATCTTTATCCGAATCCAAGAGTTTTCGCTTTTGGTAATCTTCGATCAATGACCGAGTGTCTTTTGACACCTCTGAACAAGAACTTCTTCACCGCTGCTAGAAGCTAAAGAATGTCATTGTATCTTCAGCATGATGGTTTCAGCTATAACATAATGTGGCGAATGTGGGACTCTATTTTGTTAATACTTTTCCTTTTTTATTGGTTGTGTTGAAATTTTTGCCTTTAAGGGTTGCATTCATCATGCATCAGGCCATACTGAAATAATAATTATTTAACCCTCTCTGTTGAAAAGCACTGGTGGTTCGAATACTATTTGAATTTTGTATCTAGAATCCAGAACAAGGTGTAGGTTGCGCCATGTATTAATCCGTGTCTCGCCGCTCTCCGTCTCTCATCTATCTCTCAGCCACTGAGTATTTTCTGTCATCTTTTGGACAGCTCCTGTACTTTTAAAGCAGTAGAGCACAGTGCATAATACACCCGTTGTCACCCTACCCTAGGGAATCCCGCCTGACAAACTAAAAAAGTTTTCTCGACGCTAATCAGAGCTCTAGTCCTCCTGTCTTCAAACTTTACAGAGAGATACATGATCTAATCCTCTATCATAAAGATAATCTCTCATACTACCAGTGTGAGAGTGCGAGTGGAGAGTGGGTGAACCTTCTGTGTTTGTTCAAAGGCGTAAGCGGAATACAGCGTCCTTTCCGTATTCTCCCATCTGTATTCGAAATTACCATCTTCCAACGAGTACTTTTATCTTGCGTTCGCACGCTCTCTTTTAACATCTTCCTCTCCTCATATCACCTCGCCATAGGTTCACCGTAATGGTCATAATCGTCCTTTCAGAACGAACAAAGTTTCTAACTGTCATTGCGAATTCCTGTAATGCGATAATAGGCTCGTGAATGCGGACCACTCTATGGATACTGATCAGCGCTACACTCCATGTTTTCATTTTTACCTACTCGTCTTAATTACTTATATATAATACTTATATATATAGCTACTTATATATTAAATTATCATAATATACTATATATATTATATAGTATATATATAATATATAACTCATATACTCTTCTCATTACAACACTAGTACTATACTCAATTACCCAAAACTCATACTCTTCACGCACAGATAAAAGGATGACGAATGTTGAAAGAGAAGCTTGGTGTTTAATTTGTCGTGTAGTTTGCAAATTCCTAATAAATCCAATTTGATACGTGGTAGACAAAAAAATAAGCATTAAATCTGTTCTTTTCACGCAAGAAATATCAAGAAATACATATTTTCACTGTGAGAAGAGACATTTTTCATGTTTCTGTGTCATCCTCTCGTAAAATACTCTGAAGAGAGTCATTTTATCTCTCAGACAATAATCAGTCAAGGAATAAAAGATGAGAGTGACATATATGAGAGATCTTTCTCCTCTAAATTATGGTTCGAGTCTACAATTAGTTATTTTGTACCTATTTGATGATGGAGAAAAATTTAACTATCGTAACTGGAATAACCTATTTGTTTGCCTCATTACTTGTTAATCTCTGGATACTTCGAACTCTTCTGGACACAGGAATATTCAGCAGTGGTAACAATCAGGTGGAGTAGACTAGTTGGATTTAAACGGTGGTTGCGAAGTTAGAAAACAGTGTGTACAACTAAATGCAATAAAAATCATCATGGGAAAATAGTGAAGAGTTGGTGTGTCTCCACAGTGCTCTCGATGTGACTCGGGCACTATGAATGGGGATGGCTTGAGTCTGTTGAACCAAGAAAATATTCTAGGTGTGATTACTAAGCAGTAATTTGAAAGTATGATCAAATCAGTTTTGGAAGCTAGAAAACTAAATCTAAATAATAAGAATGCTGTGGTCATTAATGAATATCGCCATGTTTGTTTACAAGAGCAAGGAAGTATTAAGTAAACTAGTAAAATAGCTATGTTAAGCCAGTAATAGAGTAGTTGTGCAAAAGTATTCGTGGCCCTATTTAAAGAAAAGACTTTAGATATGCATGAGAGCGAGATAGCAACGCTAGGGCAACAAGGATGCATTTCTGGGTCTGAGGTTAAGAGTCTATTGATGAGACGGCTGAAGGAGTTTGGAATGTTTTCGTAGAAAGGCTGTTCTCAGAAAGGGACATGATAGCAAGTCTACAACAAATTTACATCTATTGATAATACAGGAACCAAACCACTAAATTTTTCATAGTAGAGAGTGGAACAGGTGCCAGGGGCATAATAAGAAAACTTTAAAAGAAGAGAAGCATGCCTCCTTGATATAATAAAGCTATGCTTCAGTAAATCAGGGTTGTTCTTAAATTTTGGGAATATTCTGCCAGAGGAGGATATAGATAATAGAGTGTGACTCAGATTACAACAATGTGTGAGCAAAGTGGTTAGGAAACGTATAATGGAATGGGTTGTGGTCTATCATATACATATACTTTAGACGGAAGCCAAATTTGGTGGTTTTTTTTCCTAAGTAGTTATTAATGTTAGACTGAATGTGTGACCATAACTTAGTTATACTGCATGTATGGTTTGGTATCATAAAATAAAGTATATATATAAGTATACTATACTATATGTATATATTACTATATATATTACTATATATATTATATATTTTTATATACTATATATTAATATATACTATATATATATATATAGATATATC
>JABUQX010138908.1:0-7500 GCA_015478945.1 Trachelipus rathkii | reverse complement strand
TTATATATCTTTAACTCATATATGCATCATTTTTGCCAATAATTCACCATTGAAAAATAATTACTTGTCATTTTTTAAAAAAACTGAAAAACGCTTTTGATACCTTTACCACGCATAAATCTCTGTAGACACTGCCCCGATTTTCTATTGGGAATAAAACAAATACTGAGAAATCTAGAGCAATTAATAAAATGCTAATTTGGGTGTTATTAGACGAGTGAGATTTACTAATTTAATATAATTCTTTTATAAAGATTCATTCTTAATTTTCGCTTTAAATATCAACTTTAAATTACCATCTCTGACACAACCCTACCTAGCAACCTTTAATGCCTGTTTAATTGGCAGAAAGCTCAGTTAAACTATAACTATTAAGCATTACTGAAGTAGATATGCTAACCTATGTAAATTTACCTAACCTAGATGGATTGAAATTAACTGTGACATAATATTATAATTTTATTTTGCTAGGTCACAGACATTCAGTAACCAAAACGAACATGTTGAATCAAAGAGCAAAATCATGCTGAATCTTGCAAAATGAAAAAAAATTCCAGCTCAAAATTTTGACTTAAAAGTGATTCAAAATCAGGTCAAACTAAAATCACAAGCGCAGAGGTTACACAAGTGATCAAGTCATTTTCTCAGGAATTTAGCATTGCGTTATCTATCTTTAACTCGTATATTCATGACTTTGGCCAATCATTGAACAGTGAAAATAATTATCATGTCATTTCCTTAAAAAACACTGAAAATGTTTACATTCTATCAAATATTGTACCTTTTAGTTAAAATTGAATAGCTGTCTTAAATAGATTTATATTCTAATACTAATCTATTTAATTAGAATTATAATTTCAATAAAATTAAATTTCCAGAAATGAAGACCTTGCAGCTTATTCCTCTTTTTATGATCATCATCCTATTAGACTCTTCTCCAGCATTTGGTGGACCCGTGACAGGTAAGGTCTTTCATTTCTCATTTATAAATTTAAATTATTCTGAAATAAAAAAGTTCTAAAACTAAAATTGTAAAAAACCGATTGAATTTGGCTGACGCAACTGTGTGGTGCGGTTGCATAAATATTAAAGTATGGTACTGTGCGTAGTCATTGAAAAAGATGCATCAATCGAGAGATAAGAATCAGTAAATGTACCGATTATACTAAAATGAGATGAAGCTAGTCATTACATTTTATTCTAAGAGAATATTATAATGTATGTTTATGGTATCTTGTTTGTCATATTGGTCGTTGATGTATACTTAAGAAATACCTTTTCTAAAAATTCTCTAATGGGATTAATATTTACCCTTTCTTATACTATATAATATATATTATATAAGTAAAATAATTCTATATATTAATAAAAATATTAAATCTATAAATATTAGTTTTTCTTTTTCTAGATATTATGGTAAATATAATATAATATATATATACTAGTTAAGATGTAATAATAATATTGATAATATATATTATATCTTATTGTACATTTTACCTCTTCTTATTTATAATACGGCTCAACCTTTTAGGCACATTTGCTTACATTATAAATGAATCTATCACCTACCCTTGGTCCTATAATATATTATTGATGTATTATATATTTATAAAATCTTTTTAATTCGTGCAAATATATAAGATAAAATAATTATTTATAATACTTATTTTTAGATAATTTAGTACTACATTTATTGGTTAGGCCGTTGATATATATTTGTAATATATATATCCGAGTATATAGGAAGTTCAAGAACGTTTTAAAAAATACTAATAACCTATTCATAAAGTACTTTACACTTAAAAATAATATAAATAAAATATTTAAATAAATAGGGCACCGAGTTTGCTTTAGAACAGGCTTTTAATTTAAAAGAACACTAGACAATATAACACTAATTCACCAATAACTAATGACACTTGTCATCATTGTAAAATCAGTGGCACTGAATGCAAATCTCCTTTTGTATGAGACCAGAGTATTCTATTTTAATTTATAATTTATAGAGCTGAGGGCGTCTGCTACAATCGACTGACCCGGGGAGACCAGAGGGGGCACCGAAGTCCCCCCGTCGTCCCACCGCGTAGGCCGAGAAGAACCCAGAACTCCTCCATCTTTGCGCGGGTTTATCACACTCCGCTATTGAATGATATACAAGAATTTTCCATATATATATCATAATAACGAAATAATGGACAGCGAATAAACGTTAACATAATATTATTATTTAACCTTAAAATGTTCTCTTCACTCATTTAATGAGAGAATATCCCACACTCATATATAACAATTAGTAAATCCCAGGATCTATTATGTTCTTTTCTCTTAGAGTATTATTTTATTTTTCAAATATAAGCGCAATGACTAAGAGTTAGAGAGTGGAATAATATATTACGATTTCTTATATCACGGTTTGGGTAGTTATTTATCTATTTTTATTCTACAGATATTAATTATTATTATTTAATTAATTATTATTAATATTATATATTATAATTATTTATTAATTAGTTATTTATATATATTAATTATTAAATTAATTATAATTTATATATAATTATATTAGATTATTATTATTTTATATATATATAATTTAAGTATATATATATATATTATATGATATATATATTATATTATAATATATAATATATTAGTATATTAAATATATTATAATATATTAATTATAATATATAATATAATGAGAAACCTAAATTAAAATAGAAACAGTAGCAATATATATTAACAACGGCTATTATTTCATATAAATTAGAACGAGCATATTCTGTTCAACTAAGGAATCTGAATAGCTGTTGTCTTGTATCGCGTAGAAAGCCGGTGTGGAGCTCTAACTCCCCCATAAGAGACCCACACCCATCAAATACGACTATAGAAAACCGAACAGATCAGTGGTAACTAATTTTTAACTATGCATGATATCGAGCAAATCTTATTTTTTGCTTACTTCTCAGTTTTATTTTTGCTTTCAAGTGGATTCGCGCGAGAAGTTTTGCTCTTCGCTCAGTGTAAATTTGTTCAGGAATCATGTCTTATCAATTGAGTCCTTGGGAGTACGTTTATATAAAAGTGTATTAAGGTGTAAACATGAAAACCCGCGTTTACGATAGATCATGGGAAGAATGTATGATCGTGTATAGGGTTAATGGCATATGAGAATATATCGGAGTACGAATAGTGAGTATCTATGAGTTCACTGAGTAGAGCGATATAAGTGAGACATATATACCGATATAATAATATATATATTATATATATATAATATATATATATATATATATATATATAATATAATATATATATATATATATAATTATATATGTTTAAGATGAATTTCGGTTTCAGGCAAATTATAGGAAATACTGGGAATTGATGTTATAGAATGTAATCGTTTTGAAAGTTTTTCGTGTTATTTTCTTGTTGATTGCATCTCACCATAAAAAAAAGGTGTTGAAGTGACGATAAATAGTGATAACGGACGTTAAAATAAATTGTTCGAACGTCATCTTATTCCAAGAAAATCCTCGCTTGTTACCGGCTGATGTTCGTATGTTCGATGATAGCTAAAACGTATTTCACAGTATTTCAGTGCGCAATCTCGATTGGTGTAGAGCGAATTCCTGGAATTTCGAATTATTTTTCCTCTCTTTTTTCACCAGATTTTGAATCACAAGTGGCGCCAAATTTTTTTTTTTTTTTTTCATGATTCTCGTTACTAAGTCGTAACAATAAAACAAGAGGGGATAAAAAAAAAAAGCACTTTTCTCAAATTTAAACAGCAAAAGCGTTAAATGCCGAAATATGGCTTAATTTTTTTTCGGTTTCCCAAAATTTTGTTGTGATTCCACCAACCATTTATCCCGCTGTTGTGGACGTATAAATAGGAGAGATTGACTTTGAAAGAAGACAGTCCTTTCCCAAAGTATGGAAGAGGACAAACTCCGTTTATCAGTGACTGTCCGATCTACTGTTCCTGTTGTAATTGCTGGTGTTTTTACCGAATTATTGTGCTTTATATATTTTATATTCATTAATCTCATAATGCCGGAAAGATCTTCAAATCTCTGGAAAGCTTACCAGAACTGGAAGGTGAAAATCTTAATTTCAGTTTTCATTGGTTATTAATCGAGTTCAGTTATAAAGAAATAACAATAAAAGAAAATTATTAAAATCATTAGTTATACTTTAAAATCTACATTAAATAATGAAACATAACACCTATGTGAAAAAATATTTTCAATTAACAGTTATATTATTTATTATTATTTTAATTATTATTATTGTTATTATTATTATTATTACTTTACAGCTATATATATATATATACACACCTAATATATATTATGATTATAATATATATAATATATATATATAATATATATATATTAAATATATCTAATAATTAAATAAATTTATATATATAATATATATATATATTATATATATATATATTATATATATATATATTATTTACATAACGTTTAATATTTGTATGATTTTTTTTCTTTCTTTTTTTATCAATATTTTTTAGTGTTTGTAACTAGGGAAGAAATATCCCCAGAGTTTGAATGCATAAAACAAAGTAATTAACCTGATACTATTTTTTCTTCTTTTTTTGCAGTTCAAGAGAATGCTCAACAAAGAACTAAGTCATTTCTCTGAATCAAGTAAATCCGGAAACCAAATCTCAGAATATATTTGCACAACCTTTTTGGGTAAGTTTTTAATACTTATTTATTTAATATATTATACGTTATATACAATATTCATTACTTTCTGCCTTTGCTTTTTAACTAAATATCATTGGTGTATTTATTTTGTAAATTTTAGATCTTAAATACTTATTCGTACGCTGCTGTTGTATGAGAATATGTTTAACAGGTGTTCGATAAAATTTATATTCTTTTATTATTATTTATAATTAGTTATTTAATCTCTGTTCATATATATATTATATATATATATATATATATATATAGTATCATATAGTATATATAATATATATAAATATATATAATATATATATTATATAATATTATATATATATATATATTATGTGTGAGGTGTGTGTGTGTGTGTGCATTTATATGTTTTTATGTATGTTTGAAAGAATAACATTGTTATGAGCAATGATTAAAGATAATCAATATTTTGAATGTTTATGCTCGTTGCAGAGAATTTTTCATTTAATAACAACAATTAAATATGAAAGACGGTAAAATTTTAAATTTTTCAATAATTGATATTGTAAAAATACCTTATAATATATTATAATATATATATATATATATTATATAGATATATAAATATATATAAATATATTAATATATATATATTATATATATATTATATATATATATTATATATATATATATATATATAGTATATATATAATTGCAAAAGACAAATAATATAAACTTTTAGCAAATTTTGACATGTGTCCTTGTTATATTAATGAAATTTTACTATTCACATCGTTTTTGCAGTATTGAAAAAAAAAATTTCCTTGGTTAAAAAAAAGGATAAAGAACAGAAAAAAAAATATCCTTTCGAACAATTATTCATTTGGGTTAATAATAAATGTTCATTAATTATTCCAGGAAGCGACTAAAATAAGTCCCCTAATGTCATTTGAACGGTTTTGTCTTTTAAAAAATGCTTCTCAGTTCAGGCGATTGCCTCAAAATCGACATCGAAACTCTCTATGACGTCGATAAGGGAAAATCTCTCTCTCTCTCTCGTCTCATCTCTCCATCTCTCTCTCTCTCTCTCTCTTCTCTCTCTCTCTCTCTCTCTCTCTCTCATCATTTCCTCTCTCGTCTCTCTCTCTCTCTCTCTTCTTTGACTCACTCTTTCTCTCTCTCAGTCTCTGCTCATCTCTCTCTCTGTCCTACACCAATGGGAGAGGTATTTGCGTTTCAACCTGTCCCAAGGGATCAGTCCCGTGGCCATCGAATAAAAACATCCCATCTGCTCCCGTCAAAGGGACCACTCGTGCGTCTACCTCTGCGAGTCATTCGGGCGCACTCGGTCACAATGCTCTCTACTAGCCGCACAAAACAGATTTGCGCCAAAACGGTCGCTGGTCCATCCGCGTCATCTCTACCCTTCAAATACAACCTCTTGCGATCACATGCTTTAATTAGCTGTCTCTCTGCACGTCGAGAGGACAAAGAGGGAATTAGATGAAATTTTTGGTACCAGATTTTCGTAGGCACTCAGCGAGTGCTAATCTTCTAGCTCTATCGAAATATTCTGGAAACTATACAGAACCGTATGGTAGAACAGGGCTATCCACAACTTGAGTATATGTTTCAGTTATGGTCTTCATGTTTCATCAGTGTTTATCACGATTTCAACTGCAGAAAATTATTCTAAGAGTTCAGCTATAGGAATGTATATAGGGGGATAGCTCGTACTCCACGATGAGCGAACGCTAAAATATAACGCTTATACGTTCCTACCTTGTAGCTGCTTATCCGAGGTGACAGAAGAGATTTATAATAGTGATTCATAAATCGAGTTTCAGGGTGTACGAGGTATCTGTATGAACGTAGATCTCGTCGGGTAGACTGACGATTACGTGAATGCCGCTGCGGTTTTCCGCCGCAAGGGGGACGCAGCTCGGCGCTAAGAAAATTAAATTGAGATGCGCAGAAGGGAAAGATTTGAAATACTGGTAGTAACGGAAAGGAATGACGAGAGAAGGAAGTTCTGAACGTAATATCATCGTCGTATGACGAGATTAGGTACCCTCTATGTGTGCAGATACTACCGTATGAAAGGAAGTCAACTGCCCACTAAAAAGGTAATTATGTTGTGTAGCGGGATATCTGTATGGAAGAACCCTCATAGAAAGAATGAAAAGTATTGCGGAGTAGTACTTGAGGAGAAGCAGAAATTTAGAGATGGTAAGTATTGTTTAGGATCAATTAGTGACGGTGCTGAGATATAGTAATAAGGATTATAGAATATATGACAAATGATATATGATTAAATAATTCATTAGTATTTATTAATGAGGAACGTTGGGAAAATGTTTGGAGTAGGGTGTTTAGATGACTAATCAACGATTATTATTTTTAGTTAAAGCCTTATTTTTTTACTCAATATTTTGGTCATTATTGATAAAGTATTACATTCTTTTGCATTGCATAAGAAAAGCGAGTCTTAAAAACTCGCCGGAATCCAGAAATAGAAAACGGGAGAAAATTGGGAGACTTTAAATCATTTATTAAATAAGAATCGATACCATCCTTAATTTTATTGATGATATCGTTCGTTTACTATTTTTTTTATTATTATTAACTTTAATCCTTTTTTTTTTTTACATTTTAACGCGATAATCGACGACATAGTTCACTGAATATGAAGAGTAAATTGAACTTCTATTACACAAACTATTCATAAGCCAATAGTTAATAGACGACAAACTTTGTGACATTTATTTTTTAAACAAGTATTTCCTAGTTATTATAATTA
>JABUQX010138907.1:2500-21589 GCA_015478945.1 Trachelipus rathkii | reverse complement strand
GAATTAGATCTTCCTCAAAAATGATTTCGCTTCGCCTCATACTGTGCATTATGACTAGCCTCAGGCTCTTGCCTATCTGAAAGCTTACCGACTTATGGTCGCAGTCTACATCGACATAAGAATTACTTTATGACCCTCATAATGGTAGCGTGTCGCAAATAACTTGCAGGCATATATAAACATTACCCCGATAACTTTCCAGTCTTTCTGCTGCCTAGGCTTGTTGATTACTCATTTGCTAATAACATACCATGGTAACAATACATACCTATGCAAAAACCTACTCAACTCTAAGAACATTTAGTCATATTCATATATCATCTATACCTATATGGATATTTATATATACTCTCAGTACTCCACCTATTCCTATACCGTATGCTAACATGATATTATCAATATACATATCATGAATCGATCCAATATTATATGCTTTATCTACATATATATAATACTCTAATAATATTTATTATATATACATCAAGATATATATTATTTTCCTAGATAAGTGATTTAATGTTTACTATACACTACTAATATATATTCTAAATCATGAGAAACTTCAAGCAGATTACTATCTACCTCATTTATTACCCATATACCTATATAAATAATACTTATATATATATATATCAATCTACATATTTTATTAAAAATTTCAATAAATCACCTACTCTACTATAAAACACCTAGCATAAACATAACCTCTACATATTTTCGTCACTTGTTTCTATTAATTGAGAGTTTTTATAAACCTACAACCCTTGATCTAGAGAATTTTTTAAACTCATCCGCATAACATATCAGCAGTGATGCTCAAAGCCAATCCACGTGACAACTATACTAACTCCGCACTCTCCATCTTCATGGGCACAACTTTCCCCTATGCATCACCGCTTCGGAACCTCTACCATTCTGTAACTATTTTCCGCCGATTGCCACCTGGATACACATATAATAGATTAACCAGAAGGAGACATAACACAAATACAACAATACAACTCACACACTACTATATAATACTAAACACAATCACGTTTACCGACTCCATAAAATTCATTACTATCAAGCTCCACATCATGATACACTACACATACCACTTTATCGAGTGTCCATTCGAAAAAGGATTATCACATTTCCTAGCACACATTGGGAATACCCTATAGCACGAAATTTTGGTTTAGGAAAATGATAATAGCACAGAAGACAGAGCTTCCACATATTAATACCACTGTCATAACAAAGCCATGTTGTCAATCATCATAAACATGAAATACAATTAATTACTTCTTCGATTCAGTGTCTCTCAGGCTTTTGCCTCAATCATTTTCGTACTTCAAGTAATATTATTAGTTCGATCCACAAAGCATCTAGCTCATAGCCGACTACAGTATCTATATATGCACCTCTATTTTATTCTTCACTCAGTCTCCTTCAGTCACTAGACGATACGCGCTTTCAAGACTATACCCTGGCATCTTGTACTTCGGCATAAGCAAGCAGGGCTCGCAAGCCTCGAACGGGCTAAACATTACCCCTCAGTGGGGGTACTCCTTCAGTTCCGTCATATTTCCCGCTTATTCTCTCGATTAACCCACGTAGATGCGCCTACTATACGTGTGTATCTCCTGCGCGAACTGCTGTAGAAGGCATAATCCCTCAATACCGACTCTCGATTCGAGACTACCCACAACTATCACCAAACATACCATTGTGATTAGCAGGGCCCAAGCTGCTCTCTCCTCCATCTCCGATCATGTAGTCCACTAATTCCTCATCTACTGCATGACAGATTTGGATCATTCTTCAACTTTGTCGAGCAATTTTTACGCTACCTACCCATGTACCTCTTCCTACGTAATTACCCTTCAGTCCCCGAAGCGCACGACTATATTCTGCCCCCTTAGCACTATACCCACCGACCCAGTTTACACATTCACTGATCTACTCTTTCTGTGACTGCGCCAGTGTTATGCATGACGTTTCGACAGTCGTGTCGCCGGTGCACATTCATTCTTCACGATCCTTTATTACATATAAGATAGTGCGAAAGCACCATCCCTATTCATATTACCAAAAATTCTATGCAGATTCCCCATTCTCTCATCTATAGCCAGCTTTCGCACTTCCTTCCAGAAAAGCTATCCTATTTCCATTTACGTGGCTATATTCAGTTTCCCCATATCTCTTCGATATCGTATCTGTCCAACATGATTCAATTTTACCTCATGTGTATTTCAGGTCAATAGGTCTTCATCGGCAACGTATAGTCACTGTTTAATTACTTTTAATTTCGCTCCTCATCCTATTTAATTTCCTTATTTTATATAATTCTTCAAACATCTATTTTTTTGTGTACCTCATACACTTTGTTCTTAAGCACATTGTCAACACGCACTTTTTATTTTAACCGCATGCTATCACCTCTTCTTCCTCCAGTTCGACGCTTGTGCCGATTCTTACATTCGCAACTTTTGCCACATATCTTCGTCTCTGCACTACTAAGTAAAGGTTTCCTTCATTTGTGTCCGATTTGATCGTTTCTTACTTGTTCGATCAATTGTCACTTGGTTAATTTGCAAGGCTTCGCTCTTAGTAATTTATTTTTTTTATCAATAGCTTGGTCCTTAGTCATTTCACTCTTACTTGCTACTAACCTATATTCTTCACCTCTTTTCCTCTCCTACTTTGATGCGTTCAACCTCTAGAGTTACATTTCCCTCATTGATCCGATGAATTCCTTATCCCTGTTCATCCCCAGCATCTACATCTACTGATGTTTAACTCAATCATGCAAGCTATATCGAAGCGAATGCTCCTCGTCACCCACTAAAATATTTAATCAATCACACTTATCACTCCGCATAACTCATGTCTACATCATCTAACCATATGCATATTCTTATATGAAGAATTCTATGTGTATGTGCAGATGTACTATTACTTAAAGTATACCTTTTCCTCTACAGAATCAATCACCTCCATACACATTCTCATTTTATACTCCTGATCACCACCCATAATTTACCATGATATATACATCCCTTTCTGATCACCTATCTCAACCATTTAGTAACTTTTCAAAAATACAATCATATACTAATAGATTTCACTATTTACCGCTATCTCAACTTACTCATTCAGTATATTTATTCTCCATGATAAGTCGCTCACTCTCCTGTTCAACTTTCTTGCCTATCAGATGGACGCTACTTGAGATCCATATGCATTCCTTATCTTTCAAACTTTCAAGGATTTAACCAATTACGACGGATTGTAGTATGCACCCAAACGAAAAAATTACAAAAGCTTTGTTAGCCTGCGGGGACATATCTCTCATCAAAATCGCAATTGATCTATTCTCCCCCCCTCTCATTCCTCTCACTCCAACACACACATCAGTCAGCATCACGCCCATCTTCACCGTTTCCTTTCATTTTTTGTTTCAGTCACAGCAGGCAAATCAAATTTCCTTGCCGTATATACCATGGCTCTCTCTCTCTCTCTCTCTCTCTTACCTCTTTCAATCTCATATACAGTGTGCTGTGTTGAGAATTTATGTGCCTGCTTCCCTCTCTCTCTCTCTGGATCTCCTCTCTCTCTCTCTCTCTCGTCTCTCTCTCTCTCTCTCTCTATCTTCTTTTCTCTTCGTCTTCGTTGCTGACATTTTTCCTTTGACATTTTCAGTGTACCCAAACGATTCATACATTTACATACAAGATACATGGTCCTCTTAACAGCAACACCACCACTGTGCTGAGGCCTGCATAGCATATCCCCAGATAGATAAGTGGTAATGGGCAGCCTAATTCAACTACTACTGTTCCCATTTCAGTCATCTTTACGGACATCGCAGAACAACTCTGGGCAACTTCTTCTCTCCAACACAACGGGATATAGGTAATGTCGGAGGGTTTTCTGGAAGAGTGAGTGTGTAATTGAATTCGTAAAGAGACAAGGGATACAATTGGGCAACTGGAATGTTAATAGAAAATACCTACACACCATAAGCCCATGGAAAGATACCACCGTCTACTAATAATATTATATATATATATATATATATATATAAATATATATATATATATATTATATATCATATATATATATAATATATATATAGTAATAAATCATATATATATATATATATATATTATAATATATATTATATAGTGATATATATATATATATATTATAAAGTTTATATTGAAAATTATTACGATTTCCCAAAAAAGAATCATTTGCATTATTTCATTATCCAAATTGCTCTCTGTAATAGAAAAAATAGGGCTCAAAATGTTTCGTCCGTATTCATCAATATTGTGACGCAATAACGTAATATAAAATGCATTGATTACGTCATTGTTGCCATATTTCATGCCATACGTGACGTAACACTTCCTATTGTAATTTAGGGATTACAAATCGAAGGAAAATTGATGCTGTAATATTTCTATTTGAACTTTAGAAAAGGTTCAAAGCAAGTCTGAAAGTTTGTCCGACGAATGGAGGAACTTGAGTTATTATTGCTCTCCGCTTATTTTAAATTCTTTCAACAAAGAATTGAAATCAGTATTGTGATTTGTTAATTTTAAAATTTGGAGAAAGGTGATAAAAAACAAAAGTTTATTAATAACTAGTCTAGATTATTTTTAGCCTATAGGCACCATGGGCCTAGTCAGGTGGGGGCGGGGGGAGCAGCGTGCCCACTCCCTATTATTACTTCTAAATGTTTAACTGCGAATTTTTTTGGATGCCAACCGTCCGCTTGCCGAGTGGGCCGTTAAGTACATTTTCGATATAATAATTAATGTATATATATATATATTTATATTATAATTATATTATACTATATATATATATTTATAATATATTATAATATATATATATATATAATATATATATTATATAATATATATAATATATATATATATATATACAACGAAGTTATATGGCGAAGGCAGTTGCAATTCGTCATTGTCTCAACATTTCTTCTTGCCGAATACGGTCTTCCCACTCAGTTTTGATATGTCTTTTAATTTGACATATTAGAATGTCTTGTTACTTCATATCCTTAAATCTTTTTTTTAAAAAATTGTTTAGGTCAGGTCAATTCGATTTATAGTTCGGTTCGATTCTCAAATCTTCTATTAAGATGGCTCAGATTCTTCATATAACCATTTATAATTAATTACTACTTAACTCACTCTATAACTTCAAACAACCGCCTCTAGTTGTAAAGTAAGTTCTCTCAATTTCAAATCAGATTAATGGATATTACGGAGATTCCTTGGTACTTACGTTTTACTTAAATATTAGATAAAATTTTGTGTATTTACCTCTTTAAATAGCAATTGTTACAACACATGTGACCTTAAATCTTTGTCCATATGAGGTGATAGCTTACATTTTATAAAAAACTTTTTTCATATTACAACACCGAAATTAGATAGTGATTCTTCAACATAGTTTGCTATATTTTTAATATTTTTATGTTATAAATTTTTTAGAATGCTAGTAAAAATCATTAGCCTTATGATCATGTGTAGGATAGATTCAATTCATACTACTACACTATATATATATAAATATATAATATATTCTATATATATTATTAAAAGGATATGTACACTTAAATGCACATATTTATAGTTATAAATATTTATAAACTATACATACACAAAGTATAATAATATATATATTATATATATATTTAATTCACTCCCGATTTTCGAGGTGGAATGTCGTTCGTGCTGACATCCCGCGCCCCTTTCGTTCATTTTTTTTCTCTTAATGTTTTTAATCTATTTAACCTTCCCTCTGTCTGGTTTCGCCACACCGTCCTCGATTCCGAAAAAAGGACTGAGCCGTGTCTGATCTCGTAATGATTCGCCTTATAGTCTCACTAGTATTCAATCTAGAGCTTTGGACAAAACCATTCTCAACTTTCACATTTTCCTTTGAACACCTGCGAATCTCATTAGCTATCAGTGGCGTCTGAGTCCAGTCACGGTTTCGGTCGCGGCACATCGCCAGTCTGACATGGCGAGGTGATACTTCCTATACTAACGTGATTGTTCATGGGTCTGCCCTTAGGATTATCTACAGGAGTGAGACTTGGCATTGCGTGGGCGCATTTAGCAACAGTCCTAATATGCAATCTTAGACCAGGTGTTAATAGGACATTCGCGTAACACTGCTTCTAATAAATAGCTTCCCCTCCTAATAGTGGTGTTCCTCCTTCTTCTGAGATAAGCACTCCACTATGTCTAAGCATTTCTCTTGTCAAATCGCCGCACCATCTCGGGCTAATGATTGATTGATCGGGGCGAGCTTTTCATTCTTTTCTCATCTTACCTGTTGATATATTAACGGCCAATGGCTAAATGTCTCTTTCACTCTGATGCAACGTCTTTCATGTCGTAGTATCTCCACTTTAGTTCTTTCTTTCCATTAATGATCTTCCTCTCGCGGAGTGATTACATCCATACACTACGCATGCCCAAACTACGTAGTGACGATGGATTCCCTGCGGACCACCAGGCAGTCTTCACATCATCAATTTCAATTACTGCTCCCTCTTTACATTCTCAGATTACTTGCACACTCGTCTATCTTTTCGATTCTATTTTCTCGCGGATTGGATAGGATGTTTTCCGGGTGGGGTCGTTCACTGTGAAAATTTCAAAATTCTCTTAAAACTCAACTTCTACAATCTCCTCTCTAAAACACCTTCTAACTTTCCTATCTCTTTCGACGCTTCTCTCGTCTTCTCCTGTTGACAATATATACATCTTTGGCCTTAACATAAACAAAAATGTCTTGGAACCTCACATCACAAGGGTTCTTAGGGCGGCCTCAAAGAAAACTGGGAGTTCTGTTCAGGACTGCGAGACTTTTTTCCCTTCTCAGTTACTCCACACTATTACAAGCGGTCTGCATGCCGCCCTTGTATGGTAGTTACTTGCTCTCATGATCGGGCGGGGAGGCTCTGGTTTCACCCGGCTCTTGGACCAAAGTCGAGTCAAAAGCCAAAGACTTATTAAACTGTTCCTACTTTCCACTTCACTTGACCCTCTTTTGGGGGGCGCGAATGTTGGTGCTTTATCTTTTCTAAGGTAGCTGCATCGGCAGATGCCGAGGGGAAACTTGTCACTCGGTACCACACCCTTTACGACGCCTTCGTAACATTTCGGGTGCTGATGGGTCTGCGATGAGATTTGTGTGGGCATATTTGGCGAACTCCAGGTAGTCACATCGAATGAAGTGACTTCCTGCGTTTCTCGCCATGTCTCGGTACTCGTGGAACTTCTCTTCCATCTTTTGTCTTTCCTGCTGAAATTTAATCTCGCCTCACCTTCAAAGCCTCTGCGTCTGTGCTCATCGGCGTAATTTGCGTTAAGTGTCGATTACTTTTGAGGCGTGCGCAAATACCCCCTCTTCGAATAGTTTGGCCTTCGCCCGGATGGGTTGGTGACAACTTGTAAATATATTATATTATATACTTGGTATAATATAGTATATTATAGTATAATATATAATATATATTATATATATATATATATATTATCTATATTAAATATATATGCATTGTTTAGCAAGTTAATTTGAAAAGGAACTCGGATAAAATTGGAATGGTAGCGGTGAAAAACGGAAGACCCCAATAATCTCACAAGCCTAAGACTACACAAGAGGCAATCCCTCCTACTTCGCCTATTTCGCATGATGAAGACCCACACCCAGGCAGAACCTCGGCGGAGCAAGAATATGTTCAGATTCGGAGCTAGCGTTTTAGTAGATAACAGTGCACGAAATTGACATTGGTAATACGTTGGACATTCATCTATGATATCGACTGAGAAAAAGAAACAAGTTACTGAAAGAGTGGATGGATTGTCCTAAGACCATAATTTTTGGTAAGAATGCAATACCCTACTTAAATGTTTTAGGGCAATGGTGTTCTAGTTATGATATGTTGGAGTACATATTCACCTTGTGGCTGACAACATCACTACTGGCACCGTAAAGGGTACAATTATTCGTGGGCACAGTATTGTATTGAATGCATTCTATATTTTATCCATCATCGATAGAGGCTGTTAAAAGGTGTTGTTCAGAGGGGGTCCTAGCTCTTTTACAATAAGACCTTTCTACTAGAATCTAGTATACTTCGAGGCATTTCAATGCGGTTTATGTAACGGCGAATGCTATTACACAGAGTTATGTATAGACTGCTGCCTGGTTAAAGCTCAAGCCGTTTGTTCCTACAGGATCTCGTGCCAGTAGACATTTCCAAAATTAACAGCAATCAAGAGAGAGAGATCATGATCGGAATTTGAGGATTGTTTACAAACTATAAGCAAAACATCTAATAGATATCCGTCACCAGATTTCTATAGATACGTGTTTACTCATTAGTGCTTGTTATCAGAACAGCAAACTTGTGCCTTTACACTCTGATCTGGATGTAAAGTAAGCTATGTCAAATAGTATTTGAGGGAGGTCATTAGAATGTCGCACAGAATCCTTAAGAATGGCGCGCTTTTACTGGATCATAGATATGCTAGTAATCAGTCATTGGACAATGCCCATTTTTGAAAAGGGGAAGAAGGTTATAATATGGTGCATCTCATTACCTTAATCAGTTCAGATTCTTACGTGAATCTTTTGATAATACACTTCGTCATCGTGGATTACTTTCTCATTATAAAGCGAAAGATCGTTAATATAGCTACAGTAAAAGAAGCGTAATGCTCATACCGTTTAGCTTCAGTATGAGATCAGATGAACAAGCTGAGTATTTCTGGAAAGGAAACACTTTTCCATTAGTGTTGCGTTTATGGTCAGCAAGAGGTTCGATGTGAAGTCAAAGTGGGAATTTAATTGAGCTTCGTAGTAACTGAAAGCGCCTGGAGAGCGCAAAAACCATGCTGAAGCCAGTTGCATTACAGTGGACTGCTATTTGTTCACATCGAAGAAATGGTATGCCGTAGATTATGACCAATGCGTGGGCTCTGGAGTTATGCGTGATCTGAGCTTGATGCTCTACGATGGTCTGACTCATAAGAGAAGGTGTCAAGCAATATGAGGATAAAAGTATAACAAAAGCATATGTTCTGTATTCAGTTCTAGCTCATTTCACTACAATATCCATATACCATTTAGTAGTAACATGATTTGACACAATATCGAGAGAATCCGTCATAACTTTGTGGGAAGACTAGACGAAGCTGTCAGCATTATTACAGCTCTAATTGCGTTCGCGCAGGTCTGCAGAAAAAATGAATGCAGAGAAGCTATCGTGTCCAATGCCTATGCCAGACCAGATGAGTCAATGAAATACTAACACATTCTTCACCATCATGTGAAGATGTTATCGTCATATCCCAGCGAGTTCGGAGTAGTTTTTGATGTATTAAAAGGACTTAAGCACTATCTTGTACGAGGATGATGCAGCATTAGAATCCTTTCCATCTGGAAGGAAATACCGGCCACAAGAAAAGCGCTTTTCAGTTGCATTCAGGCATGAAAGTTCGTCATTCTCATAGCTATGAGTATGATCCGAAATACTTCCACTGACGCAGTTTAGAGACCCATTATAGATGCTTTCAATAAGACCTTGGATATCGTCAAAATTTCGCAGCACATTCACATTGTGGAAATGGTTGGGAGCCATCGGAAAGGTGAAGAAAAAGTCATCGATGAAGTGGTTAAAAGAATTTAATGAAATCGCCGAGCAACTGGACTTGAGATCTGAAATACACGGATTTTTTGGTAGCGCAGCACCGCAGCAACCACAGCACAAATCCCACGAGAGTTCCTGGGGAAGATCCTAATACTTCCGTATCTGTTTTTATAACGTTCTTTGGAATTAACGGTTTTCTACTGAAAATAACCTGCTTATGCATTGGCATATCTATATCCTTTCCACTGGGCTACTATAAACAATCGATGAGTAAGGAAAATACGCTTCATTTTATTTTGTCCACATTAGAAGGCATAGAAGAAGAACTAGAACTTTAGAACATTTGGAAGGGCAAGAAACTGAGTAGTGAAGAACTAAAGATCTTGTGTTCTCCCAAGTCTTAAACGGAACTGAACCTTTCTGTCATGTCGACGAAAAGGCTTTAGATGATAACGCCACCATGCCACCACCAGACAGATAGAAACCTCTTCAGACTCTGCATAAGAATCAAGACTATGGCTGCGAAGTCTAAGGAAGACGACAGGTTAAATGGACTGGCTATGATGAGTGTACACACAGAAAATTTGTGTTTGAAAATTATGATTATTTTATTCATACAGTAGTTGATAAATTTGCGTTGAACGCCAAATTAATTACTTTTTTAAATGTAATGATCACTGATAGGCTGCTAGGCGATTTTTCCAATTCACTTTGAGATATCTTGCATATTTTGATTTCTATTGTTTTAATAAAATAATTTTTTTTAAATATTCTAATAATTTCTATCCATACAAATGTTTCTAGGTTTATGTCTCTTGCTTTATATATATATAATATATATATATATATTATATATATATATATTATATATAATATATATTTCATTTTTTAATTATCTTTTATTAACTGTGGATTATATATATATTATATTACAATTTGGGGCAAAACTCCATGCCACCTTATTGATCAAAATAATAATAATTTCGAATATAATATATATAATTATCACGCGTCATACTATAACCATCACTATCATCTTATAAAAGAGTATAAAGTAATGAGAAATTATAATATTATCTTAATAGAAATATAATTGTATTGGGCGGATGACTCCGTATACGGTATTAGTCGTAGGTATAATTATATATAATTCCTGATCATAAAAATTATTATAATATTAATAGCATATTTGCTAATATTAGTTCAAGAATTCCTATTTTTCAAATTTTGGACCTTTAATACTGATATTACCTTTATAAATTTTTAAGTCTGCCCCCCCTAGTGATTGGAGGCTGGCGACGCCCAATGAATTAGGCACTACTTCTTTAAAAGGATGTTACATAAAAAGACATGATATCAAAAATCGGCCGAACCTGCTCATGCATCCCTGCAGTGTCACGTGTTAGTAAAACTCCAATAGAAGGGAGCGCATAGAGTACCACAAGTTTGCTTTTTTTTTATCGTTAAGTTTTGTTATTTTTTTTATTGTTTTTTTTTTTTTTTTTTTTTTAGGGGCCCGAGCCGACGGAGGGACAGAGGGGGGACGAAGTCACCCCGTCGTCCCCCGCTGAGGCCGAGAGACCCTGACTCTTTCCATCTTTGCGAGTTTAATCTTGGTTATTAGTTTAAAAAAAAAAAAACTGTTATTGGCAACCTTTTGCTTGAATAATCGATAAAAAATTCGGTACATCGTGGTTCGGATATATATTAAATTAATACAGCGACCAAGTTCCGTGCCTTATTAAAATGACTTTGCAAAAATTAGACTCAGAAATCCTTAAGTTTCTAATCCTAAGCATTTTAAAATGTATCATTGAATTATTCAAAATTTAACGTAAGTCACGATTCAATATTAAAATGCTCATAAAACTTAAATAAAAATTCTATTTCAATATTGAAAAAATAATTGTTAAAATGGTTAAAAAAAATGGGGGGTTGAAAGCAGAATTATATATCATATATCATTATATAAGTTGAGTCATGTTCAGTAGAAGTTTGTACGTTTTTGTTTGTAGCATATGTTATGTATTTTATATATATAATAAATATATTTATATTTTATTATATATATATATATATATATAGTTTATATATATATAGGTATATTTTTACTAGTCAATTAATTAGTGTTGATAAGATTAAGAAATGAGCGATAATGGGTAATGTGACTCTACCGCATACTCCGGACATATCGCTAAAACCGCAGATAAGTCTAAAATGATATCGCACCCTTCTCCTAATACCGCTCAGTTGTATCACATATTTTAAAATCCGCATCCGTATTATTAAATGCGGATGTTGCAGATGCATAGTAAAAAATTATCATGGAATGTTTTTTGTGTTAATGCTGGACTTTATTTCTTTTTGGTGTAGTTAAAACGTAGAAAAGAATGTAAATGTAGGGTATGATAAATTATATAATTCAGGTAATAATTATCAGTATCATTTATGGAATTTTTTCTCATATAATATATATATTATTTACTAATATGTATTCTCTCCCATTACATAATACTATATATATCATATAATATATATATCACTATACTTATGTAAGTATTATATAATTAGTATATAATATGTATAATATCATATAACAAATATTCAATATAACTATAACTCATATATATATGATAGATATATGTACGATGCGTACCCTATTTACCTAACCTTATTTATATATGGCGTTGTGTACAATTGGCACTTCTAGTTGACATTTCTGTGTTTTTTATAACTTTACTATTTTTATTATACAGTATATATCTGTATTTTATTATTCGAATTACAGACTATCCAACATGAGTGCTGAATAAGTACAGCGCCCTCAACAAAAAAACGTTTATCGTATGCTTATCAAAAAATAATTATTATGACTAAAATCGTACTTTTTTAAGCATTGTATTATGTATTGTAATAATATATTTCAGCTTGGCTGGCAGCTGCTACCGGGAAGGCAAAAGGTGAGGGGGGAGGCGAGAAGGAAGAGAAGAGGGGAAGTTTCCCAGAAAATGATCAGCAAAAAGAAAGCGAGAAATAACCCTGTTAAACACAGTGAGCATCTTCTTTGTATAAGGTCGTTACGCTCAAATTAAATACTTCTTTTTTTTAGATCGCTTGTGCTTTTCTACGTGCTACTCATAAGATATTCTGTGTTCGTTTAGTTTTGGATAATACACTTATTATAGATACCATAAATAGATTAGTAAATGATAATTCTGTTAAAAATCGAGCAAATAAAAAGTAGAAAAGTCATAAGTAACGATTTCTCTAAATAATTTTTACCCACATACATTCCTTTCAGTGTTAGCATTTAAAAATCCGATTATTTCTCATGCCAAAATACGTTCTTGCTTACTTTTATTAAATTTAATATTTTCAATTTCGTTCTCTTTTTATCACATTTATAATTTGATAGTACATATGTCATATATGAAAAAATTAAATAAAAACAACTTCCTGATCCATGAAATCAGGTTCATATATATATATATATATAAAATATATTCATAATATTATTATATTATTATAGATAATATATATATATAATTTAATATATTTTTTATTTTTTTTTTTAAGTGATCAGGAACAATCCGCCCCGAGCACCGATTATTATTAAAGATCATCCCTTTGCCTGCGGAGTGCGGCGGATATTTTTTGTCTGGCTTTTATGAAGAATTTTATAATAAATATTAAGATGAATCTTGGAGTGAAAAATAATAAAGGTGGAAACATTCAAAAACTTTCTTTATTTTTCAAAACATTCAACTGGCTGGAATGTACATTAATATGGGAAGATGTAGCCTCAAAAAACTCTTTGTACGGCATTGTATTTCCAAATCTCCAATTTATGGTTTAATATCACCGCGATAAATGGAAAACCAAAAAAATCAGGCCACCTTCAGGCTTCTGTCTCCGATGTCTAAATAACCAATTATCTCAACGCTTAAGGAAAGCATTTTGAAGCATACTTCTATGATGAAAATGTGACGGTTTAAAAAAAAATGATAAGATGCAATTAAACTAGAGCAGGAAAAACGCTTATGGTTTCTGTTGGCAATAATGACCTTATACTTATTGCAATTACTTAGCATCCCCGTCATTAAAGGACAAAGTTTTTTTATAACACGATATTAGAACAAGTTAACTTGACACTTTGTGTTGCTGAAAACTTAATCCGAGAACAGTCTACTAATTCGTCACCATTAAAAGAAAAAAAACGAAATCGACTGAACCAACATTTCTACAGTAAATCAAGTATGAAGAACTTTCATAGGGAGAATTTCTACAGTCCGTAGTATGAAGAAACACACGCATTGCTAAAAGATGCGTAGTGCAAATGATTGAAAAACTATCACCAAGAAAAACGACTAAGATACAAATGATGATCTCTGTCAGTTGCGGAAAGATTTAGCAAAATGTTTTACCCACGCTTTTAAGTTAACTTGCAAGGAAATACTTGCCTGTCCTCAACTTACAGTTCCAAGTGACATGAAGCAGGATTAGCAATGCTGCGTCTAAATAACGATGAAAAATAGAAACATAATCTCTGCAGAAAAGGCGAAAAATGGGATGTGGTCTCAAGCACAACCTTTTTTTATAACTGAATTTACAATACGTGCAAAAAGTCTATAATCCATTGTAAAGAGCTTTCATTAAGGGGGAGGTTGGGGGAAGGAGGGGTGGGGTTCATTGAGTTGGGTCCCCGTCCTTTACCGTAACCAATTATATTAATAGATGTGGATAAAAACTATATATATATATATATATATTATATATATTATATAATTAATTATAATATATATATATAATATATATATATTTATATATATATAATATATATATATATTTTTATATATTATATATATCAACATCCGCATCGCCGGATGTGTTTAAAATCAAACCATCCGCATACCGAATTCCGCGATTACGCATCCGCGGCAGCGAAAAAAATTACGCAGCATGCTTCATATACAATATATATATATATATTATATTATATATATATAATATATATAATGTATATAAATTATATATATTATATATATATATATATATATATATATATATATTATGATATATATATATATGATAATTGGTTTTAAACTACAACTCATATCTCAAAAACTAAATAGATACAGGGAAAAGAATTAACATTGTTGGAATCCTGGTAACATTTTAGTGCGTGAAAATGTAAAAAAACAAAAAAAAAAAAAAAAAATATATCATCTCAAAAACTACAATAGCTACAGCGAAAGCGAATACATTTTGGAATCTGGTAAAATTTTACATAGGAAAATGTAAAAAAAATAAATAAAAATAAAAATTATTGTTAATAATTATAGTAATATGATAGAGAGCCTATTTAGAGACACTTTTATTGATTACTCGTTAAAATAAATAAGGACTTTCTATTAAATTTTGCTTGTTTTTAATAAAGAATACCCCCAAGGATATACCGCACCGATGGCAGGAGTCGGGTCTCTCGGCCTCCGGGGAACTACGGGTAGGACTAATTACCAGCAGGTCGTGGCGGGTTCCGAACCGCGCTTCATTGGTTATTTTGACGGGTGCAGCGGCTACATTTAACCTTCCATTGTGGCCTAATGGCAAAACGTCCCCCCCGTGTGTTCCCCGTCGGCTCGAGCCCCCTACCATGCCGTGTAATACGCTTTTACAAAATATGAATATAATCTCATCGTCCCCTGCCTTCTAAAAAAAAAAAAATAAGCCAATATTTATTTTATATATTTTTTTTTTTTTTTTTGTTTTTACATTTTACCTAACCAAAATTTTACAAGGATTCCAAAAATGTATTTCCTTTTCGCTGTAGCTATTGAAGTTTTTGGAGATATTATTTTTTTTTTTATTTTTTTTTTTTTTTTTTGTTTTACATTTTCCGCACCTAAATGTTACCAGGATTCCAACGAATGATATTCCGTCTTTCCGGCTATTTTTTGAGATATGGATCGATTATAGTTGTAGTTTTAAACCAAAAGTATGTAGTTTCATACACAATATTCACCATATATATATATATTATATATATATATATATATATATCATAGTATATATATATATTATATATATATATTATTTATATACGATATATATAATTATATTATAGATATAATATATATATTATATTATTATTATAAAAATTATATAAATAATATATATATTATATATATATATTATATATATAATAATATATAATATTATATATATATAAGTATATATATTATATATATATATTATATATATATATATATATATATATATATATATAGGTTAAAGTTACTTAACGCCCATTCACTCGTAATAGGGTAAATTAGTAAATGTAGTTATATCAAACAAAATTACAAATAAAAAATAAGCATTGTTAAGCGAAAGCGAAAATTATTGAAAGTAATTAATTTTTTTTTTTATTGGTATTAAGAAACATTTGTTGGCTAAGTGTTATAGCGGTATAAATTGGGGGAATGGGAGAGAGTTGATGCGCTTACACCATTAATCTGCCTCCTTCCCCCAAATTTGAGCGACATCCCCATTTCATTCCCCAATATTCTTTTCAATGCTAATGCGAAAATCCTTTATGGGAAACTGTACATCTTTATATACGTTATGAAAATAAAATAAAAATAGTAATATGAACTTGTTTAGCAGATTTGACTGATTATTTGAAACAGATGTGTCCATTTAATAGTGTTTTTACAGTTATAAACATAATAGTATAGAAGGTCAGTTTGAAATTAAAATTGTTATTTTTTCATTTTTTACTAACCTAACCTAAGCTAACCTGACCTAACCTGCTACCTTACCTATCCTTTCTGTAATCAAAATTTATTCTAAAACAAAAAAAAAAAAAATCCTTCGGTTTTATACTGAATCATGTATCATTGAGGTTACCTGCAAAAAAAAATTTTTTGATGCCGACCTCCCGTTCCGTGTGTGCGTTAAGTAACTTTTGTGCCATATATATATATATATCTATATTTACTATATATTTATATATAATATATATATATTATATTATATATAATATATTATTATATATTATATATAATATATAAATATATATATTTATATATATATATGATATATATATATTATATATATATATATATATATATATATAATATATAGTCCTATATACATATATATTATATATATATTATATATATATATATATATAATGAAATAAAAAAATAAAAACGAGAAAGAACTTGTCGTCTATCTGCTGTCGGGCAACCTCATCAATTTCACCTACCTCTACCCTTAGTTTTCCAACACTTTTATTATATACATTTAATATAGCAATAATATTTTTCATGCATGGTTTTGCATCAGTTTCTCTAGACATGGCCTACGAACAAGAAAAATAGAAAAATAAAATGAAAAACTGTTTAGATGTTACAACGCAGGCATATCTTTTATTATTATTTACTAAAATTTATTTAATCTATGGATCAAAATTCCAAGTTCGCAATAAATCCAAATAGCAATTTTTTTCACCTTTTTTTGCATCGTAGATTGAGGCACCTTGGATGAGAAGTCTCTTGCATGTTACATGTTAGGTTATAAAAAAAAGGCTATATTAGTATTTGTATTGTTTTGAAGAGCTAAAAATTTACTTAGTTTTCTTACTTACATATAATATCATGGCGTCAAAGAAAAACGTATCATGGAAGTACTTCACGGAAGCATCTAACGACTCTGTAAAATGCTCTGTTTGCGATATGTTTTCAAGCAACGGACAAAGAACGACATCGCTGAAATATCATTTAAGATCGAAGCACAAAGATCAGTTTAAAGATATAACTGATGAAGAAGAACACCCAAAAGAAAAAAATTATTGCTCAGTAAATGAAATCAAATATTCAAGTGTATTTTCATGCTACAAAACATTGGGATACAACTGAAAATAAATCTAAGAGAATGGATAAACGTATGGCTGAAATAACAATGATGGAAGATCTTGGATTCATGAGATTATTAGCGAAAGTTGTTCAGCAATACAACCTGAGGCAACGGAATTTCTACTTGTCCCTGATATGCAACTAAATAAATGAATCTCTTTTCACTAAGATAAAAACAAATAATAATTGATGAAATAAAGCAATTCAATAAATTTGCTTTCACTACATATGTAATGTTAGTTACATCAGCTGGAATGTCGTTACTGAGCCTGACTGTACATACTTTCAACAAGAAGTTTGAAAGAATAAATCTTGTATTAGGTACCGTGCCTTTAGAAGATCTGCTCACAGGAAAATAAAAGTCGGAAATCATAGAAAACAAAAAATCAGTGCAACTTGTGCCTGGACAATATTTATATTTTACAAATTATAATCATAAATCTGTTATATATGATTTTTACTTTTAATATATGTTAGTATAAAATTATTATACAATGTTTTCAATCTTCTTAAATATTAATATATTGTACATAGTTTTGTTTATTTTCTTTGTTTATTATGCATCGAAAAAATGATCTCGACAAAAAATCTAATTTTGTGAATCTTCCTCAGATATGGTTTGAGACAAGATGTTAAAAAGTAATGTATTTCACCTAAGGGTCAGCGGGACTCGTTGATATATATTAAAGATATTTTTAGTTAGAAATTTAAATCTCATCATATAGCCGGTTTTTTAACTCTCCCATTAAAGAAATATTTATAAAAAGCTAGCAAACACTTTTATTGCTGGTTCACCTAGTCTCAACGTACCAAGCGTAACATAAAGTTCCCTGGTGGTGAAAGGCTACTGTCCAAAAGCAAACACATATGCCGGTGCTCTCTATTTAGGTTTCTTAACGTAAAACGGAAGATATTACAAGAAACTTCAAGAGAACAATCAACTACTACCTGTGCATTGGAGAAACAAGAAGAAGAGTTAACTCCCAACACTCCTGCACTTTATATATATATATATATATATTATATATATTATATATTATTATATTAATATATATATATATCATATATATATATTAATATATATATATATATATATAACTCCGCAACGTAATAGAATCCAAAAGACCATTATAGAAAACCATATCATTCACACCTCTAGAAAATTGATTTGATTTCAATCTATTTTACCATTTCACTTATTTAAATTGTTGACAATGATATACATACATTAATAATTAAATGAATACTTACAACTTAATATACTCCTATATATACTTCGAATATTATACAGTTGTGACTTCTGACATTTAGAAAACCTTTCGTAATCTATAATAAAAAAATAATTATTATTCTGTTTTATTAATATAAGACACGTTATTTGAAGATTTTCAAGTTCACGGCAAGAAAAAAAAATATTGCCTTCGGGAAAATATAATGTCTTCAGAAATAAAAATTGCCTGCAGAAAGTCCTTTTCAAGAATTTTATTG
>JABUQX010138906.1:10000-13314 GCA_015478945.1 Trachelipus rathkii | reverse complement strand
TCTTTTTATATATATATATATATATATATATATATATAGAGAAAGCATATATATATATATATACATATATATATAAATATTATGGAGGAGAAAGAGAGAGAGAGAGAGAAAGAGTATATATAGAAAGAGAGAGTGAGAGGAGAGAGAGAGAGACAGACTCCCAGGAAGCCATCAAAGAACTGGAACAGGAAGGAAGGAAGGAAGGATAATGAATGGAAGGAAGGTGGATGGTGCAATAAAAGGTGTTCTGGAGCATAAAAGTAGGAAAATGACGACGAATAGGGTCCAGTTGGGATAATCAAAGAAGATATGGTGAACAGACGAGAGCGTACCAGAGAATTGCTAAGTTTACGCAGAGGGACTTTCAGGTGTAATAGAAGGAATAAAATCCGGAAATACCTGCTGGTCTAGGGAGTAGGAGGAACTGAGGTGGGGCCGGGGTGCCCAACAGCTGGTATTGTGAACGCCTTGACTTAACAACGTATTATCTTTACAAGTTATTTTCATAGAAGTTAACCACAGACTTCGACTCCATAGATGAGCAAATATAACAAAACAAATGAAACTAAAAGTAAATAACAGGATGGACCGGAAGATGTATATTTCTTAAGGAAGGGTAGGCCTTTCCACATCAAGGTCACAAACCAGAGATCACTAATAAATCTCCAGGACCCCACCTGCGCGTAGGCTGTGGATATGGCCTCGGAAGGGCTCCCGAATGGCTTGACCGTGCATCGACGGAGCCTACTTTAACTTCATGCCAGAGTCCGAGATGCACATCAAACTGCAGGATAGGCCCTGGCGGCTAACCGAAGGTTCGGTTCCCCACAATTGGCGGGCCCAGTCATAGGCGAACAAAAAAGACCAGTTTTTAGCCTGTACCTCATCCACGGGAAGATCCATGGGAAGAAGTAACTATAGGGTCTCATAATGTTGGATTTGGGCAAAAGGAGGATATCCTCTTAAGAGGGAAAGTAATGCAAAGTTCTTAAAGGCTTAGTGGACTGATGGTGAAGTGAGAGAGAGAGAGATAGAAATTTTGAAGGGAGGAGGAGTAGAGGGGGGGAGAGGGGGGGAGGGGGAGGAAAAAAATATTAAAGATTTTGCATGTGACAAATGCAATACTGGTACTGGGACAGGTGGAACGCATGAACCTTAACACACACACACACACACACACACACACACACAGGAGAGGAGAGGGCTCATCACATCACCAAAAGGAGCGGAAATGGTAGGTTGGAAAATCCATTCATGGGTGAGTCCCATAATTTTTTTAGTGCATGTCTAAGAAAAATTTATTTAAAAATCATAAAAAATATTCAATTAAAGAAATTAAATAATTATTAAATATAATTATAATACTCATTATAAATAATTAAGGAGATGATTCAGACAGGATGCAGGATAGCCTTTAGAAGGTGTTATCGACCATAAAGTGTGTGAAAATGGTGACGACGGATGGAGGTCAGTTGAGGACAATCAATGATGATGATGGGTGAACAGATTGGTATTTCCGCCCGCGTGGCGGAGAGTGGGGAGGGAGAATCCGCACATGTAGTGACTGTGAGTGATAGTGGTGTGCGAGGATCACCTCCCCAAGCAATTTCACGGTGAGGGGAAGATGACTCATCAATGAAGTTTCGCCTCAATCACTCTGCCCAGCATTCTGAAAGTAAGACCAGAAGCCTTGTCGGAGAATAGGATAATAATCAGGAAGGCGACTTTGTTGAATGGCATCCGGGAGATGCCTAAACAGCTACGGAAAGAGAAGATAGCCACTATGGTTCCCCTCTGTCTGCTGTTTCAATGTCATGCCTACTTGAGTTGAGGGTCCAACAGTAAAATTTTTTCTTAGTGAGAGTGATGGAAGCCATATATATATATATATATATATGAAAGAAAGAGCATATATATATATATATATATATATATATATATATATATATATATATATATATAACTGCAATAATTTAGTTATAACAAGCGTCAATGTTTTCCATTTGTCCTTTTAAATTATATATATATATATATATATAGCAGCATATATATATATATATATATATATATATATATAGTGAGCATATATATATATATATATGCATCAAAAGTTTTACGTGTCCTTTAAATATATATATATATATATATATATACAGAAGTGCAATAATTACAGTTATAACTTATAACTAACTACAAAGGTTTTAGTCCATCTATATATATATATATATATATATATATATATATATATATATATATATATATATATATATATATATATATATATATATATAGTTATTATAACTGGGTCTTCCTCCGGTAACTAAAGAGTTCTGCTTTGAAAAGAGGTCTCTAAAACTACTAAGGGTTGACAAGAAAATTTAAATTCATTACATTATCCATTAATAATATTCTTAACGGTAAAATTATAAACCTATTGCTAACCTAGTATAACCTATCAAAATGATTAATTAAAATAATAAACAATATTACAATATTTACAGCATTACAAAACCCTTTAAATGTTTTCAATTCTCGATGATTCTTAAACCAGTGTACAAGAGCGTCTTGCCAGCGAAAGCCTTCAGGTAAAGAGATGCCGTCCAATCCGTCCCACCAGGATTTCAGTAACAATCAATACCATTCCTCACCGGAGCATCCTGTGTCCATGGCCGAGACGTCCAGACTACCCGCTAATCCTTCCCATCGGATAATCTTCTGACCGAGTCTTCACTCTACCAAGTCTGGTTTCTTCAAGTTAGGGTTCTTCACTGCACATCACAAGCTCAAACTATGTTCCTCACTCTATTGTGCAATCTTCAGTGAGTTTACAATAGTCCCCACAATCGTGCCTGCAATAATAATTACAATAACAATTAAATCTTGAAACTAACTAATCACAATAGCAATAATCCAAATATAAAATATATGCAACTAAAACTTTAACTACACACAAAAGAAAAACTATTGTTAAACTTAATCGTCACAATTTCCGTCTGTTTGGTTTATAATAATAATCCGTCTCCACGGGATTCTTAGCCTAAACCATTCTGTTAACAACTATGTTATTTCACTGCACTACAACTTTTAGCTTTAACCACCATCCTGGTAACCTTAGACTTCTGACTTTACTCTATTTTCTGTGCCAACGATTCACTGAATGTTTTCGAGACTCACTTGAATAGCAAATTATACCTTGGGTCTATTAACCCTTCTACTTTCAATATATATATATATATATATATATATATATATATATATATATATATATATATATATATATATATATATATATATATATATATATATATATATAT
>JABUQX010138906.1:0-5000 GCA_015478945.1 Trachelipus rathkii | reverse complement strand
GTAATATAATAGTATATGAAAAAAACTTGATTTTAGTACTACAATATATAACCTATCCAATAAGTCAAATTATCTATAATAATTATTAAATTCTATTATTATTTAAAATCTATAGTTACAAATTCATATAAAAAAAACTTATTAATATAAATTATATATATTTTATATATAAAAAGTATTAATTATGATATATGTATAGTTGAGAATTATATATATATATATTATATATATATATATATTAATATTAATAAATAATATATATATATATATATATGAAATTTAAACATTTTTTAATTTCTTCTTAATTAAAAATATGATATATATATTATATAGTATAGATTGTATGATAAAATTTTACTCCTATATATAATATTATAATATACAGGGTAAACTTTGTTGTTATCCTGAAGGTAAGAGTTAAATAGATAATTATGAGTTCTTTATTTAAGGTTTAATTGACAAATCATAGATTGTCTTTCACTTTATTAAATAAAACCAACATCTTTGTGATCAAAACGGTTATTTCATTTTCTCTAGAAAACGTTAGATTATCATCAGTAGCGGTTTACAGCATGACTATTCGTCATAGCTTCCTTTGTATTCTCCGAATAAATTATGACTTTGTGGATAACAAGGTGTTGGATCGTTCAAAAATTTATCCGACCCAACTCCACCCTCTGAAAATTATCCGACTCCAACTCCCGACTCCGACTCCAACCTCTTGAAAATTACGACTCCGACTTCACCCTTTTGAAAATTACGACGCGACTCCGACTCCACCCTTGAAAATACCCACTTTGACTCTGACTCCGACTCCCGACTCCTCCACTCTCTTCGAAATTACTGACTCCGATCTCCGCCCTTTAAATTGCCGACTCCACTCCGACTCCACTCTCTTCAAAACTACCGGCTCCGACGCCGACTCCACAACCCTGTGACACATCACGCTAATCTTTCTTGATATATATATATCATAATATATATATTATAATTATATATAAATATATAATATTATTTAATTATATATATTACATATATATGAATATATAGTATATATATATTATATATTATATAGACTATATCTTAATTAAAAATATATATTATATATATATATATATAAGATATAGTATATTATATATAATATATAGTATATATATTATATATATATATATTATAATATGATGATAATATATAATATATATAATATATTATATAGTATATGTTAATATATATGACGCATTATAAATTTGGCAACGAGTTCTCTTTAAATATGACAACGGATTTTCGATAGTTATAACAAAAATCGATATTTTCTTCTAAAAATAGCGATTTTTTTAAGAAATCTGTTAAACTCAATATTACCTCTAGTGAACTCAGTGAAACATATAATTAACAGAAACACATAATAAACCATAAAAATAAAAACTAATTACACAAAAAAAATGGAAACTAACCCACTGCAGAGCACTCAAACTTGCGTTCAGGTGAGCATCCCTACTGGAGACATATTAAATATATTATGAGTGTTTGCAAGTACGACATTTGAAAAAAATAGTAAATCTACATAATACAATTTCTGAATAAAATCATATGTATAAAATGACTTATAACAACAAAACATAAAATGAATATATCAAGGCTTTAAGAAAATTGGAGAAAAAAGACAGGGTGTTTTTATTTATAAAAGATATCATCACGTCGTGCAGTGTCGCGAAATATCTAAAAGTTCTCATGGTACGTCGCAATATACGTCATTGGAAACGAAAAAAGTCGTTAAATCAATAAATGGAACAGCTATGCACAATACACGTCAGTTGATTGAGACGTGCGACGACATTAACTCTCTGTGATGGATCGCAACCATCTGTCTATATGCGGGAAGTTTCCTGGTGTATCACGACGACAAAATTGAAAATATTGTAAAAATGATTATTTCCTGCACGTAAGAAGATGACTTTTTGACAAAAATTTATTTAAAGTTATTGTAAAGAAAAAATTTAATAATCTTCAATATGAATTATGGAAAATGTGCAAGTCATTAGGTGTTTCTGGTAAGGAAGTGGCTACGATGCTAAAGATAGTTAGCTAAAGAACAATCTTTGAGAAACGAACGTATACGCTGCATTCAGAAGAGAAGAAATAACGCTGAAGCAGAAACGAGAGAGAAAGCAAGCTTGTAGCTAACTGCGACTATGAGAAGCTAAGGTCGAACCGAGCTTCAGAAACGCAACTTAAAGCAGCCGATATGATCAATGATGAAGCAGATCCCGATCGCAAGTGTTTATAGATTAAGTTATACGCTGACTGACCTACATACCATAGCTATGCATGTCGCCTTGCCATCAGCTTCTGCGAACCAACCTCAGAACTCTCACAGACTTTCCACACCAACAGATCACCTCCAAACTCATCAACGTTTGCCAACACTCTCGACTCTCTTAATAAAGTGTATAATGACTCAATCTAAGTTCATACTCTATGAATGTAGAAACAGCGAGCAAATTGACATTTACCCTAAAGAAAACAAGTTTTATTTTACGCTTTCTCCATTACTGGTTAATAACCGTTAAAGTCTCTTCAAACTATTCTTACGTTGAACAAACTGGAGATGTTATAGATAATTGTTAAGAGAGCCCTGTTAATGGTAATCTTGACAGAAAGCGATACTTGCCAAGTACAAAATTATGAATCCTTACTGAGATCCGACAATCCCAGTGTATACCTCAGAATAATTATAGAAGTCTGACTGCAAGTTAATAGCCACGGTAATGGAAAAGATTGATCCTGACGATATTGATTATTTTCTCAATTCCAAGTATTTGAGCACGAGTGACCGAAAACCTCGCTTAGTATTTTAAAAAGAAACAATAATAAAGTAAGTGAAAATCATTTGTAGTTCAACACTACATGGAAGCATCATTCATTTGATAACTATTTCAGTCACGCCATCGGACTCCCATATAATTTCAATAAAAAGTAAATCACCAATATGTTAAACAAAAAACTAAATATATAAAAAAGTCAGATTTTTAATGATTTATTTTTAGAAAAATAGATATTCATTAAAATTACAAAAGGTTACATATGAGCCATAATGCGAGCTCGATAGAAAACGAATTTTTAACGGAGAATAACAGCAGTAACAGTTACAGCGAGCAAGAGTAAACATAATAACCTGGCACAGTTAGCAGTAACAACAGAGTGTAGCAGTCTGTACTTTATTATAGCCAGTGTTCAAAAGAGCTATCTAGCAGAGACTGCCAGAGCCCACCATATAATTTTTAACAATAGTGTGGCATAGGACATAGGAAAACTCTAAATAAAACAACAAGACAGAACGATAGTAACGCCGCCGCGTTCAGTGATTCAGCATTATAGGCATCAAAGGCTTACGATCATCTTCATCTAATAACTTTACGCGACAAGGTTAAACGCGATATCATTGTCCTCTAGACTACCGTGATAGTGGTTTGATGAGTTTCGTGATCTGTATGCGAAAAAATATTGCTACCAAAGAGTTCATATGATCCATATATAATCGATGAGTTTGTTGGCCTAGTTACGTGCTGAAAGAGGGTTCCGCTCGCAATATCTGGGTGTGGATACCCCTTGCTTTGTGTGGTAGACGACCGCACAGTGCTGCCCGGAGATCGTTTTATGGTATCTCGTTATGTGATATGTGCGAAGGGTGAGCATTAACACCCCTTCTCCACCAAAACCTGCGTGCTGGACGCGAGAAACTAAAGTGTCAGCATAGTCCTCGTTGGAAGGGACCGAGAGATAATACTACATTGAATTGCTATTACGCCCATCGCCGGAGCATGCTGAAGAAATACACAAAAATCTATTTGTAACAGGGCAGTCAAACTCCGAGAAAACATAAAGAAAACAGATCGAATAAGAATTATCAGGGTAACAAATATAAAATTTCCAGCAAGAACCGGTCTTCGCAATATCACACAAATACGTCAAACACTGTTTGTAAATAAAAAAGCTGCTGTCAACACTAGTATTACCATTGTTTAGGAAACAGAAATCCAAAACTCATGTATTATAATGAAGAAGTTAATAGAAGAGAAAGTTGAACACAGTTTCAATCAACCACTATTATCTATTGAGAAAGTATTGAATAACCGGAGGCCGGGACACGATTGCTAAACCATGTCTTCCATGCTTTAAGGTACAACAAGACTGTCGTGGAAGAAGAGAACGAACAACAAGAGAAATTTGACACAAAACCTCACATCACAGATCTGATGTTCAGATAAGTCTTAGCTGAATGAGAAGAGAAGGTAGGTTCACGATGGAACATCATTACCAGAAAAATTATTCACTTGATCAAGAGACTGCAAGAGAAAACAGTAATGAGGGTCATGATGTAACTTACAATAGTAATACATGGAGAAGGCTCAATGAACAATGTGGATAGAGTGAATTATATTTTACCTGAAAAAAATATTAGCATTCAGAAAGTCTCAGAAAATCCGTCGAAGAGCTCCTTACTCACGAAGAGTCAAAAAAAATTAATATTCCTCCTTAACAACCTGTAAGTTTAGCCTATTTCGTGATAAAATAGAAAAAGTAGAAGTAACGATGAGAATTATGAATGGGTCTTTAATGAACAGGTCTCAATAACATGAAGAATAAAAGATAGTTTCAGCGTAACACCAAATTGCGAGAGGAAAATAAAAAATGATATAAAAGTATAAAGATGTTGAAAGGATAGTGTGTTTGTTCGAGTCGCAATAAATGATAGAAAGTCCAGCAGTGAGCTATAATTGGCAGAAATGATCATATATGCCGTGTGTTTGAAAAGAGACAATAGTCAAGAGAAGAGACTCAAGAATGCGAATATGATATGCCGAGGAAGACGGAAAATTATAGAAAGAGATTATAACAATGCGTTATGGGGAGCGCGTTGTATCGCCCCTAGACATTCAGACCAAAAAAAGATATATAGAAGGTTATTGGGACAGTTGTGACAATATATGGAACGGGAA
>JABUQX010138905.1:0-20560 GCA_015478945.1 Trachelipus rathkii | reverse complement strand
TATATATATATATATATATATATATATATATATATATATATATATATATATATATATATATATATATATATATATATATATATATATATATATATATATATATATGGCTTATTTCAATCTTTCGTCTGAGTTTCGATATTCGATATTTTAGAAATCATCGATATATCGATATATTTAAAATCATCGATATATCGATATCCAGCGTTAATAAACAAAAAATCGCCTATTTCGGATTTTGACCTTGTAGGATTAAGTTGATATCGCTTGTGCTGTGCAAACTTAAATTTAAAGATTTATTTATTTATTTAGTGACTTTTAAATATTAATTTATGTCATTTAATACATATTTATAATGAGAATGGCCTTTAAAAGCCTTCCTAAAGCATTTGCATTGCATTTTACAAGACACAAAGCAGGTAAATAATATATGGCAAATTTTTTAAGGAAAATAGGTACAATTTTTTTATATTCTAATGACGAAAGATTTTGACCTTGTAGGATTAAGTTGATATCGCTTGTGCTGTGCAAACTTAAATTTAAAGATTTATTTATTTATTTAGTGACTTTTAAATATTAATTTATGTCATTTAATACAGTGGTTCTCAAACTTTTTCGATTTGCGGCTCCCTTGACTAATTTAGGTTTGCTGAAGTCACCCCATGTTAGATTCTAAAAAGAACGCTTTACAGTTTATAAAATGGGGTCTATTAATTATTAATCATCAAATTACAATAATATTGCATGATTACAGCATGACAAAAGCATTCCCAGGATTTGCCAGTGAATATATATATATATATATATATATATATATATATATATATTATATATATATATAATATATATATATATATATATATATATATATATATATATATATATATATATATATATATATATATATATATATATATATATATATATATATATATAACTCTTAACGAAAATTATGTCATAGTGACAAAAAAATTTTTGCTATTGAGGTGTCCTTTTTGGATGAACTTTTTTTCGTCAGCGTGACATAAAAATTTTCTTCTGTGACATTAAGGAATTTTTGTTAATGACGTTGACACAAAATATTACTCTGATGACAATCCAATTTTCTTTGTCGAATTTTAAATAAATTTATATATTTCCTATATACCATTTTTACCTCCAGAATTTTATTTATTCCCTTTTCTTTTGCTATTACCTAAATATTAAAGGGAAAAAGAGAAATGAGAATGAGATCGAGGAAAGAATTAAGAATACAAGAAAAATGTAAATACATTGTGGAATGTATATTTTTCTTGTATACTCTTTATAGTCTTTTCTCACCTGTCTCTCATATATTTATATTCTCTCTCCTTATGCATTGTCTGTTATTCAATATAGGGCCTATATACATAACTTCACTTGCACGTAATATATACTACAACATGTATTCAACACTTCTTTTTATTTATATATGATTATATGAAAGAAACTTAGTTAAAAATCAATTAGCAAACAAAAGCACTCCGTACTCATTGCCGGCTAAATTCAAGATGGCGTCTTGTGGATCCTCAGACTGGTTAGATGAAATTTTTTTTGCACATGTCAATTTAGAAAATTTACCCATAGGTAGCGAAATTTTTACCAACCACAGACGTTAAAATATTTGTTATTGACGAAGGGAAAATAAAATTTTGTCCCCGGTACGAAATTTTTTTAGGCTTATGACACTGAATCAAAAATTTTATTCTATGGAGTGTAAATTATTTTTCAACTTTGCCAAATACCATGACATAATTTAAATTTAACATAAAAATTAACTTTTGCGGTCGATTGATCAAAATATTTTGCCATGCTGACCAAATTTTTTAATTATTTTACTTAGTAAACATTTTTTTTGTCGCATTTACATAATTTCCGGTAAGAGTGTTTAATTAGTCATTAGTGGAATGGATGAGCCTGTTGATCGCCACACATTTTCGAAAATCTGGGAATCAGATTGGATACAGCCACCCTCATTTCGTTTTCTACATTGATTTTTGATCGATATTTAGTTTTTATTACAGCGACAGCCGAAAATCCAGCTTCGCATAAATAAGAAGTCGCAAATGGAATTATAATTTTTTGACCTTTACCGCTCAGAAGTGGATATTCATTTTTTACTGACATCCAAAATTCTGTTAATTCCATGACACTAAATTTTATTTTCAACGAATTGTCGCAAGACAGTTCAATTAGATTCTCTTTTTCCGCAATGGTAAAGTCAGATGGAGCAGCAACATTAAATGGATCATCAATCCATGAAAATTTATCCATATGATCGTTTTTAAAATATTTCTCAAACCCGGCAATAAGCTGTGATAAGTATTCTTCAAAAATGGATTTCATATCACGAGAGAAATCAATCCCATTTGAGGTCAAAAAGTGTTACAATATTGGAAAACATTCTTTGCTTCCATCTTCAAAATTGATTCAAATTTTTAAATGAAAACTGAAATACAATTATGGAAATGTTCAAATCTTTCGCGTCACCCCTGAGGGTTAAATGAAAACTGAAATACAATTATGAAAATGTTCAAATCTTTCGCGTCACCCAAAGGTGACGCGTCACACAGTTTGAGAACCACTGATTTAATACATATTTATAATGAGAATGGCCTTTAAAAGCCTTCCTAAAGCATTTTCATTACATTTTACAAGACACAAAGCAGGTAAATAATATATGGCAAAATTTTTAAGGAAAATAGGTACAATTTTTTTATATTCTAATGACGAAAGATTCAAACTAGGGGCAAGTAAATCACTACTATTTTATATATATATATATATATATATATATATATATATATATATATATATATATATATATATATATATATATATATATATATATATATATATATATATATATATATATATATATTTCATGACTATATGAGCATAACTCGTCCCAAAATATAGTCAACATTTTAGCGGGGGCAGTTCTGGTGTCAGGACGAGGGGATGTCACACCCGAGGGGCAGAGAACCCCGCGACACCCAAAGACCAAAGAGGGGGTGTTCCGGAGACCAGCCCCGGAGGGGGGGATTAGTCCCCGTAGTCCACCTAGAGGCCGATAGACCCTGACTCCTGACATCGGGGGTGGTCTACCCGTGGGTATTCGTTATTTTGAAACACCTCTAACTCTGGAGCCCTATTTTTTTGCGGTCAAAGTCTTTTTTTCAGTGCCATGCATATGCAACAATGTGTATGCCTTACTGTAAGTGCTGTTCTCTAGTTACATGATGTCAGCTTTAGACACTAACCTATATATATATATATATATATATATATATATTAGGTATATATATATATATATATATATATATATATATATATATATATATATATATATATATATATATATATATATATATATATATATATATATATATATATATATATAATATCGAATTATATCGATATATCCAATACTCCGATATATCGAGACATAGTCTCGACTCCATCACACGAAGCTCAGACAAAATTTAATTTTACCTATATATAAATATATATATATATATAACAGTGACGTATGGCCTAGGGGGCCCCCCCCCGAAATTTTCTAGACACTAAAAAAATTTTAATCATCATATCTGTTAATAATATAAAATGCAGAGGTTAAATTAATTTTATATAATTCGTTGCTGTCAGGAACAAATCTCGTAAGTTCTTTAGTTAAAACTTAAAACTAAACTTAAAGACATCAGAGAAAATGCAACATTAGGATTTCAGCAGATTTTTGATATATATATAAGCGTATCTGAGCTGGGTATTGAAATTGCTTTACCAAGAATTAACAAGTTCCAAAAATACAGACCAAACATTCCTACTTCCGACCCACAGACTTATTAACGCACATCCATTTTTATACCATTTTTAGATGATTTAATATCAGCATTAGGAGAGAGATTTTTAAATCATAAAGAAATTATTTTTTCCTTGTAATTTGTCATACCGAACAGGTGTAATGTGCCATATTAAAAGATAAAAGATTGAGTAACATTTTACAAGGAAGATCTCGAAAGCCTAATAGAAGATTTAGTAAAAGCAGAATGGGATTTATGGAGGTTGAAATGGCATCACAGCACAGATCGTCCAAAAATAGCAATAGACGGACTAGTTTCTTGTTCGAAGTCACAATTTCCAAATATTTATATTTTGTTGCAAATACTGGCAATTTTACCCGTGTCTACTGCTTTAGTAGAAAGAAGCTTTTCAACATTAAGACTTTTGAAAACCTACTTGAGAAATACTATCGGAGATGAAAGACTTACTGGACCTGCCCTCCTCTACATACATCGAAATAATGACATAAAAACTGAAGGTGTTATCTCTGATTTTTCTCATTCTCATGCCCGGCGAATAAAGTTAACAATTTAGGAAAGATTTTTAGTAATTTATATAAATTACTCCCATTTTTCTTAGAAATTTAATGTTTGGTCCTTCCACTTTATATATATATATATATATATATATATATATATATATATATATATATATATATATATATATATATATATATATATATATATATATATATATATATATATATATATATATGCATATATATATATAAGAAGCTATTTCCATATCCCCCCCCATAATTACGCCACTGTATATATATATATATATATATATATATATATATATATATATATATATATATATATATATATATATATATATATATATATATATATATATATATATATATATATATATATATATATATATATATATATATATTTTGACGCAGTTGGTGAATATGAAGATTATCTTCGCATGGCTATTGAGGCTGGGAACCCTCTTCTGCCATTTCACTTTTCCCATGAACGGTCACAGCAGTATTATAAATACATTCTGCGATCGAACCACCCTGCATTCATGCGGGACACAGTGTTTAGGATAATAATAATAATAATATATATATTACTCAGTCGCTCATGGGATATTCAGTAAACTTACTTTTGGGATAGAGGAGTATATATATATATATATATATATATATATATATATATATATATATATATATATATATATATATATATAAAGTAGTAAATCAATATTTTCCATTTGTGCAAATGTGTGCATAAATTATAACATATTTGTAATATTTTTCTTTGTTAATATCAAATTGCATAAATTCAAACACATTTGCCTTTCAACTGAAAGACAACTTTATCTTCTTAAAAGAGCTTCACAAAACTTAATTTGAATTTTTCATTTAAATATGCTAAAGCAGTATTAGAATTTAGTTACATCTTCAACATGGTCTCAGGTTCTAGTGTAGTATAGTTACAGTTTGAGCTTTATGTGAAAATACTTTAAACTCTTTTCTTTTGCTATGTGAAAATAGTGTCAATTTAAATAATTTCATTTACACACTCATATTTCAGAATTCCTATTTAAACGTAAATTTAATAAACATAAAGAAAGAAATTCATCATTTATGGATCGCCATTGGTCAATTATATGGCCCAAGAAAACTTTTTTTTTAAAGGTAATACTATATATATAATATATATATATATATATATATATATATATATATATATATATATATATATATATATATATATATATATATATATATATATTAAAGGTGTAACGAATTCGGTCCGGCCGAATTTGACATAAATGTCTCGGTTCCGCCAGAATTTTTCAAAATTCAGCCGAACTGACTACTAATTTGGTTTCTGAGAAAAAGTTGAAGAGATTTATTTTATATAACCCATAGCCCATCTTTTAACAAAATATAATAATAGCCTCGTGTACTATTCATACAGTGTATCACATACCTACAGTATTATTTAAATAAAGTTTACTCAAATACCTTAAAACTATAGGATTATAAAATATTCACATTAAATTCAAATTTAATTGATAACATGCAAAATCACACACACACACACACACACACACACACACACACACACACACACACACATATATGAGTATATATATATATATATGTATATATAAATATATATATATATATATATATATATATATATATATATATATATATATATATATATATATATATATATATATAAAGTTAACTTTCTTTAAACACTTTTGAAAATATTGCTCAATTGTGGTGAAGTAAAAGAAAAACTGTTCACCAGTATTGATCGATATTTTTAAACGTTTTCCTCAAATATATTTCCTGCTTCTGAAAATGAAAATAATTTTTCTGAATATATAAAGGAGACTGGAAAGGAGAGTAATTTTTGGGCTAGTACTGCTATGTTTGGGAATTTAGCTTTGTTCACTTTCCACCAGTTAAGGAATTCTTCTTTTCCCAGATTAGAAATTGATTTTTCTGGTAAAAAGCGGGATCTTTAAGAATTTCACCTTTTGAAGAGCCACTGATTTTTCTTTTTCTTTTTACACTAACTGACTCGCTGTCACTTTCACTCTTTTCAAACTTATAAAAACTAAGTAACTTTGCAGTAATTTTTTATCTTAATGAGGTACCTGGCAAATCAGATTTTGAGGTACCTGGCAAATCTAAGTTTATTGTAGATAATGATCGTTTCTGAAAATGACTCATCGCCTGAACCTTCTTCTGTACTGCTACTTATTTCTACTGTAATTTCTACCTTCAATTATTTGCATATTTCTTTAAGCATCCATTTTCTACTCAATTCTCTTATTTCTTTAGAAAATAAAGTCAGTTAGTATCTTCGGTCTACTACAGTATTTAAAACAATTATCTTGTTTTGATATATGTCTATTGATCCTTTCTCTTCCTTTTATTCATAAATCTAAAACTATAATGCCTTCTTCAGCTCTTCTTTATTCTCTGCTGTCATCCTCAGAGTTCAAATATGTAGAATAATTGATGATATAATTGATTTTGCCTTATAGTTTCCGTAACCATGAGAAATGGTTGCAAAACTCTTAGAATTTTTTCAAGTATTTGCCATTTATTAGCATTCAAAGCTTAAATGATTGATTTGTTCTATAATATAAACTTGCAGAAGTCTTTTCAAACATTCAATTCTTTCTAGAATCAAATATATGCTATTCCACCTTGTATTAACATCTTGAATTGGCATAAGTGGGCTTGCAAAATGTGAATCCAAGTCTCTTTGTATTCTTTTAAGTTCATTACAGCTTAAAAACTGGAATGATTTAAATGTGTACAAATATTTCTACATTTCTTTATTAAATCCCACTGTTCTTTGAGAAAATAAGGCATGTTTAATAAATTGAAGTTTATGAATAAAACAAGAAAAACTTGTGTATCCTGCTAAATCAGTTCCAAGTTTCATGTTATATGCTCCATCTCGAAGGATCAAATGGATTATGTTAGGAGGAATTTCCCAATTATTCATCGTAATTTCAAAACTCATAGTGATTTTAATTCCAGAATGAGAACCTGGGAAATACTCCATTTTTTCAAACTCGCTGGCAAGCCAGAGTGCAGTTAAAGAAATAAATGAGTCGTTTGAATTATTTAGCTCTTTATATATCTGTAGTAAGTTGGTAACATTTTCTCTACAAAATATTTTCTACTGGGAATAAGATATTTTGGTTGAAGATGGCAATAAGTTCTATGAATCCCTTCTCTTCTGTGACTGTGAATGGCTGGTTACTCATTGCGATAAAATTCATTATTTTCTGTGACTTGGGGTCATTGATATGCCAAATCGATTTTGGGGAGAAACTCTCCTCAAAACTCACTTATTTCTCGGCTTGGATCTATTGCACTTTTGTGGTTTCCCTTATTCTGGAAAATACAAGACTCCCTTTTACTATTAAAATTTTTGGACTCACAGATATTCTTCAATTATGATTTTCCATATGTTCATGAAGTGGCGTTGTACCAAATATAAGATTTTATGTTGAAAGTTATATAAAATATTTTTTTTTACATTTCTTTATAGTTAAAGGAAAGTTCATAAGAAATTTCGGTTCCGGCCGGAATTTTTTTGTGATTCCGGCTAATTCCAGCTCCGGCCGGAACTGAAAATTTCAAATTGAGAATAACATAATATATATATATATATATATATATATATATATATATATATATATATATATATATATATATATATATATATATATATATATATAACACATTGTTTATTTTCGCGATAATCACTTGGCAACATTGCATGTTGGGAATATTATAAAATCGATTATCTTTTCTAAAATATCGATATCTGACAATATTACCTTAAAACGGACTATTACCAAATTTTTTTTAAAAATCACAGGATATACTCTAAAAAAGTATAAATGAAGCTTTAAAAAAATGAAAATGATTTAAGTCTTTAGGGGAAAAAGTTAGAGCCTCTCAAAGTTTAAAATTTTCCCATATGCTTTCTTATAAAAACAATTAGTGGGCCTCATGCTCATATTAGGGCCATCCTAGTTCAGGTTATGATAAGATTTGTTAATTCTACATAGATTTTCTCTGTGTGTATACCTAACGAAACTTATCATAACCTGAACTAGAGGGCCTGAAATGAGACCTAAGGTTAGGTCTCATTTCAGGATCAAAATTGAAAAGTCTATGGGGTTTGAACAACTTTGAGAGGCTGTAACTTTTTTCCTAAAGAGAGAAATGATTTTCATTTTCATTATTTAATTTAGAGTATATCCTGCGATTTTTATAAAAATCGGGGGTGACACCCCTCTGCACTATTACCAAATTATTGATTATCAAAGAAATATTAATGCAATGAAAAACAGCATTGATAGATATCCCTATAAAAATGAGAAAACTAACCATTTAAAATTTTTGGAAGTTTTTTATATTTTTCTTTTAAATATAGCCTACCTACTGTATACATTAAATACAATCTGTATAAAAAAAAAAAAAAAAATCAAAAAAAAAAAAAAACCATTTGTAAATTAAATTTTTATAGTTTTAATACAGTATTTACATGAACCCAAGTCAGCAATGCTCCATGATTACCCCATTTTTTTAACATTAAATCACGGAGTTTAAATTTTAAGTCTTCCTCTACTTTGGACTGGTGAAATATCCACAATTAGTTTCTTTTCTTTTTTTTATGCACTTTATTAAGTAATTTTTTTTTTTTTTTTTTTAAGTGTTGGCTAGACCTAGGTTTTATTTTAGGAAAGTTTACAACAAAAATCTTCGGTATAGCCTAAAACAGACTAAAGCTTACGTCTATCCTATAAATTGATTAGATTTTCAAATTTATAAATTAGATGCTTTACTTTGAGTCGTATGAAACTATTATATAAACAAGTTTCATTAGTAAACCACTTTCAACTTGTTAACGCATTAAGTTTACCCTAAAATATATATATATTTTATTTCTAATTTACTATTTTCAATTTCACGAATACAAAGACTACGTACATATGCTACGTATTTGAATCTGGCGCCTTCCTTCTTTCAAAAGGAACAAGTGTTTCCAACTAATTTTCATTCTTTCAGCTACAAAAGTGCTAAAAAAAAAAAAAAAAAAAACAGTTGTGTTTATTTTAGCCAAAAAATAAATCGTCGAGGTGTGAAAAAAATTAATTTATTTTCAAATGATTTTTTCTTTCGTTATCTTTATAAACTATGATAACCTTGAAAGCAGCGAAGTGCTGATGCAATTATATATTTATCTTTCTCCTTTAAAGTAAGGAACAAATATAAATACTTATAGTATAATAAAGTAGTGACCTACTCATAATATTTATATCACCTATACCTATATCACCTTACTATAAATATAAATTGCCCTTATTATAAATATATAAATCTTTATAAAATAAATTATTATATATATATTATTACTAAATTATTATTACTCTATAACTTATATTATTTAAATATTATATATATAAATATAATAGTTATTATAATATAACAAATAGGGTGAGGTTGCAGGGAATAGATATTTAATTTAGTTCCATATAAAATATAAAATATAGTATATATATTATATTAAAATATAATATATATATATATATATAATTATATATATATATAATAAAATAATATATAACTATCCATAATAATATATCTATGTGGTAGGGGTAATTATAAAATAAAAAGCTCACCAGTATATAAATATTTATATAATATAATAATATATATATATATATATATTATATTAAATAATATTTTAATAATATATATATTATATTATATATTTGTTTTAGAGTGAACTTACTATCCCTGTTAATTATTCTATGAACATTCTCATTACTGTATTTCTTAATTCCTCTCAGAACAGTTTATTATTACTAATATTTATATTATAATAAAACAAAAAGAATATAAATTTAATATGTATGATAGCAATAAAATAGTTATATATTCTTTTATGATTTTATAAGAATTTTCTTATTTTTCCCGTATTTTTAATTACGGAGCGACCAAAAAGTATTCTGTAAAATTAAAGGTTTTCTGGGGAATTAAAAGTATTGTTGTGATATTTAAGATGTTTCGTCTTTTTTTGACTTGAAAAAACATTAATATCTGATAGTTGATTTGTGGTAAATTGGCAATCTTGATACCATCCTTTTTAGTTGCCGAAACATGCGACTCGCTAGTACCACATTATTGTACAATCCTCAACTAACCCATTTCTGCTCATGATGCACCTCGTACTCTCCTTTTTCACTTCACTTTAAAATAAATCTTCTGATTTTTCACTGTGTGCTTCTAGGCTCTTCTTTTGTAATTCAGAGAGACGCTGTTTACTGAGAATTGCTCCAAAGAAATTGTAAGCTCTCAAAATGGGCCGTAGATGTCTAAAGGGTGATGTGGTGGGGTCGGTGATAAAAACCTGTTTCCATATAATGTTGTGCAAGAGCAGATTTTTTTTGTATTTCCATTGGCGGCTTGGCGGGTGGATAGATGTGTGGAGAAAAGAAACGGGGGGGGCGGAGCAAGGTGTGATTGATGAAGAAAGAAGTGTGTCTCGAAAAATATATTAGAAATGAAAGTTAGAGGCACTATATTGGCAATGCAATTTCTGGCAAGTCATTGATACTGTGTTAGGAAATTGTTATGGTATAATTTTGTTGTTGTGTTAATGGCAGATGATGTCTAGATAAAGCAGTTGCATGAAATTTTGGACAAGTTGATAATATTCAAGAGTATTAACAATGTGGATTTAGAAGATTGTTACGTTTAAGTGGGTAAATAAAGAAAAAAGATAGGGTTTCCAGATGTGAATTTAACCATATCTTTAAAATTGCAAATGGAAAAGAGTGTGAAGAGCGTTCAATACACCACTTAAGGGAAGAAATATCAGCGGAATGGCGCGTGTGTATACACAATTTAATTTAAACTCATTTGGACCAGTCGAGTAAGAATATATAAAGAAATGAAAAAATCTTTACTCATTTTTTATACTTATCATATTGGTGCTTTACCAGCATTTAATATAATATATATAATATATAATATATTTGATATAGTGGTTAGTATATAGGTGATTTAGTATAGAGTGAGGTAGAAATAACAGGGGGTTGCGGTTTCATTAATCAGTAATAATAAGTAATAACCAATCAATATTAGTAATATAAATAATATCTCTATAATATATAATATATAATTATTTATTTCGAAGTATTTTTATAGTATATATATAATAAGGAGAAGTATATATATATACAGTGGCGATTTGGGGGGGGGGGGCAGGGGGCGATGGGGCCCTCCCCGAAATCATTATCTAGGGACTATAGAAAAAAATATTTAAGTGTTATCATATCTGTTAAAGGTTATAATTTAATTAATTTAATTTTATAATATTAACCATCTTTATACTTTATATAAATTATATAAAGTAAAGAGGTTTAAATTAGATTTGTAGTATAATTCCGTCGCTCGTCAGGAACAAATCTAGTTGAAGTCCTTTAGTTAAAAACGGTATACTTAAAGCCCAGAGAAAATGTAACATTAAAATTTCAGCACAGGTTTTCGAAGAACGTGTAAGCGTACAGAGCTGGGTATTGAAATTGCCTTACCAAGAATTGACAAATTGGGTTCCCTTTTTGTTATTACCATTTTTGGAGATGTTAACAATGGAAAAAGGTTCAGATTCTCAGGAGTTGTTTTTAAATACATAAAGTAGTATTGTTGTGCGTTCCTTGCAACTTTTGTCCTCATCCTGCCGAGAGTGAGATTTGTGCCATGATATTTAGAGAAGATAAAAGATTGTGTAACATTTTACAAGAAGATCTCGAAGGCCTAAAGAAGATTTAAGTAAAAGGCAAGAAAATGGAGATTTACATGAGAAGTTGATAATGGAAAACTTTTACAGCTCTACAGATCGGACCCTCCCAGAAGAAACGCAGACAATAGAAGACTAGTTTTTCTTGTTCGCTCTATATGTTCCACAATCTTCCCACTTAGATACTTTACACTCTCTTCCCACCACTGGCCACATCTTACACGCGTTTACTGCTTCATAGAAAGAAGATTTTCAAACATTAGGGCACCTTCCTAAGGTCCCGTACTGAGATCAATACTACTGGGAAATGAAAGAATCTTACGTAGCACTTGCCCTCCATCTAGCCGCGAGGTGAACATACGAAAAATTGACATAAAAAACTATGAAAGATGTATCTTTGGTGATTTTGCCTTCTTATCTCTCCCTTTTTCAATGCCGGCGATAGAGCTTAACCAAGTTTAGCGCGGGTAGGAGAGTGATTTTATAGTTAAATTGTGATGTGGGAGTGTGCCCCATTTTCTTCTTAGAGAAGAAGATAATTAAATATTTGATAACCTTATTGGACTTGTAATATTGATAATAAATATATATACCCTATATGCTTCAATATAAAAATTTATTTTAATAAATAATAATACTTATTATGTTTATTAAAAAATAATAAATACCATTCTTCCCCTTTACCCTAAGTATTTCTTATAGGGGCCGGCGGTAGTAGTATCCATATTTTTGATATTATTTAGGCTAATTATTATAGTTATATTTTTTATTAAAAAGTGGAATATATATGGAGGTAGCCTAGTATAGGGGGGGTAGAATAATAAATATAAAATATTATATAGAAGAAAACGATTTTGTATTTGGACCTCCCTCCCGGTGTAAAAAAATTCTGGATTTACTCGCCTACTTGTATATAATAAAAGTATATATTATATATAATATTTGGATATTGGAGGGGTAGTAGGTGGGGGGGGTGGGGGTAGGGGGGGTAGTATGTGGGGTGAAATATATATAAATTATTTATATTATATATGTATATTATATCTATATATATTATATTCAAATCATATGAATAATATATATATATTATAAGTATAATATATATAAGGGTCTTAAGATAATAAATATATATCGGTAAAGTTGAATCTTCGTTCTGTGCGCTTTGGAGATAGTTCGCAGTATATCGAAATATACTCAATATATCGGGTATTGGATATATCGATATAATTCTCTCCTCTCTCTCTCTCTCTCTCTCTTCTCTCTCTCTCTCTTTCTTCTCTCTCTCTCTCTCTCTCTCTCCTCTCTCTCTCTCTCTCCTTCTTCTTCTCTCTCCTCTCTCTCTTTCTATAATATTAATTCTACATTCAATTTAATGCCCACCTTTATATAATATATATAATATATATTAATAATAACTTATGACTTTTATTATTAATTTTTTTTTTAGGGAGGGGATAGGACATATATATATATATTATACCTTAAATTCTTTCATAACCTTTTTATGTTAGATTAATATAGTATATATATATATATAGGTATAGTATTTAATATATATATAGTATATATATATATACTATATATATTATATTATATATTATATAGGTTAATAATTTATATAAATATTAATAATAATAGTATAATTTTTTTATGAGGTTAGTAATAAATTTATTATTCTCATTATTATATTCGGTTGTCTCTCTTATATATATTTTGTGAAAAATAGGTCAATAATACAATTTAGTGTAGTAATAAATTTTAAGTAGGCACAGATTTAATAGTATTGAGCAGGTGATGAGGGGGTAGGGTAAAAAGTGGTGATCAGGGTAATAATAACTATGATATATAAAACTTTACTGGGAGGTATAGGCACCATAGGTGATATATATTATTTTAGGTTAAATACCAAGGTAATAGTTAAATGTATTTTCATTACCTATTTTATACTGAAGCGCTGATAGCTCGTGCGTCATAGTTCACATTTAGCTACTTGTATGTCTCTCAGGATGGTCAATTGAACTGACCAGTGAGATAAAAAATAAAACAATCATTTTTCTTAATATTTCATTAATTTTCTTTTTCCATTATAATTATATAATATTATAATATATATAATATATATTTAATAATAATATATATTATTTATTATATAATGATTGTATTATATTTTATTTTATTATTGATATTATTATATTCTATAAGGTGAATAATATAAATATATTATATTGTGTTATATTCGAACTTATACTGTATAGGTTATATTATATATATATAAAAATTAATAATTTAATAATAATGTGATAAGTATATTATTTCTATTTTATTATATATGTATTAGGTTGAATATGCGCTATTATGACGCGTCGTCAGATAGGCACATAACCTCGGTACCCTGGATAAATAATTCGTGGGGGCGGGTTGGGATACCAGGTGACGATCAGCGGGAGGGGTAGAGCTATCGGAAATAGCTGGGTCTTATTAGTAGTCACTCGCGGGTACTCTGTGGTGGTAAGAAGAAGAGCGATCTTTGGTGCGAGTTACCCGGTACTCTGGCGGTACTGTATCGTCCGCGGGATGGGGGCTGGTACCAGATCACGAATACAGTGTCGATACATTTCATTATTTATGTGGAGGCGGAAAACAATATATGTATAAATGGGAATTTCAATAGAATAGTCTGAACCCTCATAATATTACATTAAGGCAATAATTTTAATGAATTTTTTCTATTCCTCTCTCTCTCTCTCTTTTAATTAAATAGGTATATTATATATATATAATATATATTGATATATTATATAATATATATTTATATGGTATTATAGTACTGGTGAGGTAGGGGGTAGGTATCATCTTCATGTGCAGATAGGGTATTATATATAATTATATATATATATATATAAATATATATATATATGTATTATGAAGAGGAAGTATACCTCGAGGTGTAGTAGTGGGCGCCTAATATATGCAACAAGGGAATATTTCTCCAGACGTAATAGATTGGCGAAATGTGCAGTTCGATTGATTGAGGGAATATATTGTTGGAAATAAACGATGTCTTAATATACAGAAATTCGAGTTATTTTTTTGCTAACTTCTATTATTAGTTCTTCGCGTCATGGAACAGTATAGCGAATTTGTCTGGCCGGAGCGGAGTGAAACGCGCGTTGGCCCGGGCAAATTTTCTAGATAAAAGACTGTGTAGTTGTGAAGATGGCTCGAGAGTTGTGCATTCCTATGGGCAGGAGAAGAGTTATGTGAGTTTTGCATGGTGAGACCGGTCGGTCCAGATCGAAAACGTTGTTTCCTGGCAATCCTCGGGACATATTTTAACCCCCCTATTTTTTGGAAGGGGGCTGCATCTTCCAGATTATCGATTTTGATGTCAGCGGGGAATAGTTACTACCAAGAGTTAGTTGTAATACGTTCAGAAAAGGGCTGAAATGGGGTAGAAACCATATATATCGTCGCCATGAAGGGCGATATCACAATTTTAGGTGTAATAATTTAATGATTAACATTTGCTTACTATTGTCAGCGCAACTAAATTATGAATTGTGCGAAAGTTAATATGGGACACAACTACTCGTGGATGGAGATCAGTATTCCCAGTTATAATCGTAAACAGTCAGGGAAGCACTTCTAATGTCATAATCGGTGTGTTGCCTGTAGCACCGCTACCCTCTAAATTGTAACACTCTCGATAGTGGGGAACAAACATGAGCCTTTAATAATTAATTGTTATAGTACTAAAGCCTGAGAGAGCTGAACTGATATGGGTTGTGTAAGTGGGCAGGCGTTATTCTTTGAGACAAGAATGGCCCGACACAGAGCTACGGAGGGAGGTGTTTGTAGTAAATAGAAACGGAAGATATCCAGCGTACATGGTGTGGGATACCGTCATTCTCACTTTTATTAATGTACAGAATTGTACACGGGGTGGTTTTCACAAGGAAAAAAGGTTCGGACATCCCACGCCTCAGCCATCTCGTCCACCCAAGTCTACCTCGTCCACTCCGTACCCTCTGACATGTAAGTTCCCTTCGCGAGCTTTCTATTGGGTATACCATACGGGAAAAACAAACCCGAACAAAGGCGCGGGGGGCGCTACTGAAGGCGGCAGGACCAGAAACGGTTTTTACGGTGCCATCGGTCCTCCTACGATCAGTGCCCTAAACATTTCCTCGCAATTACAGAGCGACCACAATTAGTGCTTACGGTCTGCACCATCCCGGCGGATCCCGGAGACGTTGAGCTGGTGATAGTTTTTCGTATTTCGTCCCACCGAATGTGTTCCGATGGATCGTGACTAATTAAATCCTTTCGACGGGCACCGCTCCGTACTTTTGTGGCACGGAGATTGAGGCAACAGGTTTTTTATACCCCATCCGTGAGCTTGGCGACGGCCATTTATTTATGATGTTGCGAATTGGACTTCATACTGGACCCGAGGGATAACACTCGCATATCACCTCATCAGCACCGTACAACCATGGTAGTTTACTCATAAATGGTTAGTGTGAACTTGCTATGATAATATACGATGTCGGGGCCGTACATTTACCATAGAAATGGCGCTAATAGCGAATGAAATTCAAAGAATTTCTGGGACGACTACTTTGGTCAGAGCGCCCTGGTCCTGCGGAGTTGTAGCGTACGCATGTGACAGACACTTCAAAATTTGGGGTCCTACCTAGCATGTTAAGTGTTGATCGCCCAGCAGCATACCAAGCAAGGGCTGTGCAACATCATCTAAACGGTAAACACAGCCCCGGGGTAGCTGGGAGATAGGAAATGGGGAAATTCCGGGTGTTCTGTAGTGTGTCGCCGGTAGTCGGAATCACCGACCGTTAAACTCAATACTGGATGTGTTTGAGATTTTGGTGTTAAAGCTAAAAACACTGAGGAGAATGCGTGAATCTACGATGGGTATACACAAGCACACGATAGTAGTCATCAGTTTATTTACCCTCTTTAAGGTTCGTAATTCAACCTTTAAAAAACGACTTGATCACGAATGGTCGAACTCTGGAAAATAATCACAAGAGTAGGCAACATGATCATAGTGGGATGGATCAGACGGAGAAAATAGGAACTTTGCAGTAAGCTGTTATGGAATAATAGCAGGAAAAGCTTTTTCGGTCGCACGCGCTGTTTGTATGAGATGCATTGAATTATCACCATGCATGCTACGCGAAATTGAAGAATGTACTACATAAATCAGAAAAAGGATACAATGAGGCAGGAAAAGGATTTCAATACTACTATGAGCGCGAGAAATGAAATACATTATGATGGAATGGACTGTAAATAAAACGGTTAGGGGTGCTGCTGACGGGGGGTGTAGGGAAATCATTTAATGTTAATAAATCAATAACATGTTCATCGTAAACTAACTATTAATGTAAGCCTAATATAAACGTACGCTGTATATGGGGGATTCGGCCCTCATTCACGATGTTCATTGTGACTATTACAACTAACATTGTGATTTAGGTAACTAATGTACAGTGCAGCAAGCAGGGCGTAGTGTTTCTCGAGCGTTTTATGGTAGATTCCAGAAGTATGATCTACCATAAGTGAATCGAAAAGATGACATGTCATCGTGTTATGATACAAACTTTTTTCTAAATATTTTTGCCATAAAAAGACAATTTATTTAAATACAGGAACCTCAAGGTTTTATTGAAAATTCGAAAAAAAGGTTAGGATTACACAATGAGCATTCGCATACAGATGACACTTCATTGCTATTCCTACAGAAGGGGTGTCCTAACTATTTATATGATATACCACATCATTACGGAAATATTTCCATGTTTGTTGTCACCCCCAATTTAGACTTGAGACTCACAACCCACTATCTCTCATTCATCACTCACGACACACACACCAAAAACACAACATATCATCAGACTACAAATCGATCTACAGTTTACACTTTACACACACACACACAATTCACACACTTACACACACAAACACACACACACAAAAGCACAACAGCGACACACACACACACCCAAAGGAGGTGGAAATAATATACATATTATATGTTATATTATACCCTAAATCAAAACTGTATACACATAATCCTAATAATATATATATATATTAATATATATAATATATAAAACCCTCGCCTTATATTAGTGTAGTGTGAAGATATATATATTATAAGTATGTTTATAATATACCACCTCCACCTAATTATAAAACTATTCTTTTCATATAAAATTATATATTTATATATATATATATATAAAAAAATATATAATTTTTATATGAGATCTCTGTTGGTGGTGATATGGTGAAGACGATGGGTCATTTTTATTTTAAAAAAAAAGCCCATGAATAAAATTTGAATTCAAATTTAAAAATTGCTTAGAGATTATGTGAACAATACTATTGACCTTTGAAGTGTTATAGTCAGAACCGTGTCTAGCTTAGTCTCAATATAATATGAATAGCGAATGGCCACAGTGGGAACGCAGGTAAAATTGAATGTTATGTTATCAGGGAGAACTTTTTGTCTTATTCCTCCACTCTCGCTTGCTCCTGCTCCCACACGACGCGTACACACGGCCGGCGGCCCAAGGGGTGTTGAGTTTGACTCTAACCGAATATATATTCTCCCATAATATTATATCCTTATATTTCCTTAAATAAAGTAAACAAAAGATATGTATAAGCATATCAATTTTTTTATAACAAATGTGAAGCAGTCAATAGGCGGTATTAGTCATGGAGAGTATTGAAAAAAATTTGCAGACAAACTTTTTATATCAAACAGACCAGGACTCATTTCTAATTTTATTTTAAACATCTTTCGAAATCTCTCACTAACGTGTTTTCCTTCATTCATGAGCAAACTCCATTCTTATGATGTCTCTCATGAAATATCTCTCTCTCATCGTGTGAGAATCAGCTGATATGTGATCTTTTAAAAATGATAATTTCGTCATGCTATTGTTTTTATATATATTGGATATGTGTTAGTAAAATATTTTTGCAATTAATAAGATTAATAAAACAACAATATTATAGTGACCACTCATGAATATTGAAGTAAGTTATCATTTTTTTTCTATTGTTTTAGTTTCCTATTAAAAATATATATATAAAAATTCTTGATTTTTAATAAAAACATATACTCCTCTTAACTAACTCCCGCTGCCTTTTCCCGCCGACTACAATTGATACAAACAGAAAATGTACCGAATCACAACACCCCTATCCGGCCTTATCGTTTTTGCAGTTGAATATAGGGGTACCGGGGTACCTCAACTATATAATGGGATGTAAGATTAGTAGACAACCGATACCGTTTATCTCGTTGGTAGCGTTTTTGCAAAAAAGTGGTTGGGGAGCGATTACCAAGCTAGTTTCGGACAGGGAATTACAAGAGTGAAGTATCGCCCGATACGATATACCCGGTAGGGGCAGATGTTCGTGTAACGCCGATTGGCGAGGAGAATTAAAGGATGACAGACAAAGTCAATAGGTAGTGACATGACCCATCTCTTGTACTTATACTGATAAATTGAGGGTTATATAGAGGATATAAGTAAATGTAACGTAATACTATATAATAGGGAGAATATTATAGTGTAGTATTAGTTAGGCGACTTTTAAGATTGAAAGTTGAGATGACGTAGAATAAATATTTTATAAGAATATCATTTCCAAAATCTTATAGGTAGATAGGTAGATTAATAGATAGCTAGATAGGGTGTAGGTTGGATATATATTTAAGGTTTCGATGCGTAGGTGATGCCGCTGTGTCTCGGGTTTGGGGCAGATAGTATTTCTACTAGATCGTGGTGGGGTGACGTACTAACGAAAATATGTCAAATTAGGCATTGAAGATTCGGAAACTAATGACTAGCTAGTAGATTAAATAAATATATGGTAAAGCCAAACAGAATTTATAGTATTTATATATACTATTCAGAGTTTCCAATTAATATATAATAATATAAATATATATATAAAATGATATAATATAATATATATATAAAGGCGGGCTAGGTATAGATATAAAAGAATATATATATAAGCGGGGAAATAAGGGCGGGGGTATATATAAGTAAATTTCTGTAAATTTGTGCATAGAGCAATTTTCAATGGGTTGGTGATTTTTAATTATATAATAAAAGGCTAAAACTTTTATTTTACAACTCTGCCTCAATTGAGTGCTATAATAGTAAAATTGCAGTGAGTCCTAACGGAGTAAGATTACTAGTAATAGGCAAGTAAACTTAGTGCCAAAGAAATAATTGGAGAATGTGATATTAAAGGAATCATATCACAATAAGATAGTGATATATATAATATATAATATATAATAATAGTAGATCAATAATAAGTTCTATATACCC